>JAUKNK010000072.1:30000-280000 GCA_030765055.1 Mantis religiosa | reverse complement strand
AAACTAGTTCCGGGAAAATTTAAAAGTAAGTGTTGTTTAGTGTCATTAATCGACTCCCAATAAATTTAACTGGACATTATTTCACAGGGTTACCCATGCATCTTCAGCTCTTGCTGGTTGACTGAGATCTTTATTTATTTTCAGTGGTTATGGTTAGATTGCAGTAGAGAGGTTAGGAGGGAAAGATTGTTATGGGTATATGGTATTAAATATCATGTGGGATTTGAAATTGAGGTGCTATGTGAAAAACGAGAAACTAAATATTCTTACAAGGTTTGAAATGTACAAGTGCACAAAATTATTTCGCAAATCCATATTAAACACTCATCTCAATTTCAAACACCACACCCTACTTGGTACCGTAATATCCAAAACATACCCTCTTTTTTCTAACTCCATCACAACTAACCATCCTAAAATATAATCAAGACCCTCAGTCAGCCACCAACTGTTGAAGATGTGTGAATAACCTTGAAAATTGTCCATCCATTGTTTATTAAAGATGAAAATAGCTTGCACATGTGAAAATTTATCTTTGTAGTGATAAATGCAGTGCACAAGTATAAAGTGTATTACATATTTTATGACACTGTTATGTTCTTTTACTTCTCAGATACCTGCAGCCCATATGTCTGGTGACATAACATTACGTCAAGAACAAGGCATTTATACAGAGCTAAATTTAAGAGAACCTGGTAAGGAAATGCTTACGAACACTAAATTATTAAATAAGTTACATAAGTTTAAACAAATATCTATATAGAATAAAAAGAAGTATTTCAGAAAGTGGAGTGCCATTGTTACTGAAATTAGGCAAATGAGTCAATCTTGTATATACTTTTCTCCACTTACAAGTTTTTTAATGAAGGCTAGTTTCTGGGAACTTCTTCCCTATCCTCAGTTCTGAGGATAGGGAAGAAGTTCCCAGAAACTAGCCTTCATTAAAAAACTTGTAAGTGGAGAAAAGTATATACAAGATTGACTCATTTGCCTAATTTTAGTAAAAATGTCATCTACTTTAACTTAAGCTGAATTAAATTTGAAAAAACATCCAGTGCAATGGCTGGGACTTGGGAGTATAGAATTTTGTGCTGATGCTCTTATGCTTGAACCATCATGGTGAGATTACGTATATGTGCATCAAAACTTTATGTGATTCAAGATGAAGTTGAGTACACAAGATTATCATACCTCAAAGGCAATTTAAACACTACAAGTGCTTTTAATTTTCGGACATTTTGGTTAAGGTTTATTTATATTTGATAATTATTCTTTCACATTGGCTATATGTAAAGTAAAGTTGAATCAAGGAAGGAAAAAAAAAAAAAAACCAATGACACGGTCAATACTGATCTTTGGCAACCCATGCTGTTGCTGTTAATGCATGAGTTGCAATGATGAGACATCCATAAGTACAGTAAATCTTCTAATGTCATTCAAGTATCCTTGTAATCTTTCAAGGTGATACCAAATACTGGGTGAACGATCCTTCATGCAGGCACTTTGGCTGCAGTGTTAGCAAGGTGGGGTGGGGGTGGGGGAAGTCTGCAGTAAATATAATACAGTTTATGGCATAAGTTATTTCTAACATACATAATATAAACTCTTGAAAAGAAAAGTAACTTACTCATATGTTATAATTCCCTTCATAGAAGTGTTGAAAACAGTGTTGTTGTAATAAATTAAATTTAAAGGGAGTCGATTAATGACACTTTTAAATTTCCCAGAACATGTTTCAGAGGCTATTTGCCTCCATTATCAACCGGACATTGACCGGTTCTCAGTGGTGTAGCTGGCGATATTTTGTCATAGGTCTCCTCTGGTGGTGGTTCAAGGAACTTGCTGGACGAAACTTTCTGGGGCATGTCGAAATTGAATACCTTGTTCCTATTTTTTGAAATGAAGATTTGTTCCCACGTGGACAGTTCTTGTTTTCCTGATGTATGTTCTAATAGTTTTGGTTCTGAATTTATGTTGTGTTCCCCCCCCCCCCCCCCCCCCCCCCCCAAAATGCATGGCAACTGCTGAGTTTTCTAATTGTTTGTATTTTATGTTCCTAAAGTGTTGCTTTGCTCTTGTTTCTAAATTTCTTTTGGTTTTTCCAATATAAATTTGACTACAGTCACAGCATTCAATTTGATATATACCAGATTTTTTGTTATATGGAATGGCATCTTTGATGTTAGAGCATATTAGGTTTTTAAGGAGTAATGGTTTACTGGTGATAGTTGAATGTTTTGTTTTTTGAAGACTTTTTTGAATTTATCAAAGGCCCATGTATGGTAAGTGAATTTTTTGAAGGTCATTTTAGTTTCTGTAGCTGAGAGGGTTGTGATTTCCTTTAGTAGCTTTTTCTTTTTTGCTAAGTTCACTTTTTTGTCTACTAATAATTTGGGGAAGTCATTTTTTGTGCTATTTCAATAATTTTGTTGTATTCTGTTTTGTATTCTTCTGCTGTGAGAGGGATGTTGACCAGTCTGTGTGTTAAACTATTGAAGATTGCCTATTTGTGAGATCTTGGTTTGTAGCCATTATGTAGCTTTTATGTAATTTTTTGTGTTGGTTTTCTGTAAATGCCAAAATTTATTCTGTTTTTATTTCTGATTATTTTTAGATCCAAAAAATACTCATCTTTTTCTATTTCTACAGTGAACTTAATGCTTTTTTCTTGGATATTTAAAAGTTATAGTGTATCACTGATGTGCTTTTTTGGTACTATTGCAAAGATGTCATCTGCATATCGCTGCCAGAGTTTGAACATCCAAGGGAAACCTTTTGTGATCTTTATTTCTAATGCACTCTTGTACAGATCGGCCAGGAAGGTAGATAGGGGGTTGCCCATTGCTAAACCTGACGTTTAGTGGAAATATTTTGTTTGGAAGTGGAAGAAATTTTGTTCTATACATAATTTGGTTAGTTTAATGTATTCTGAAATTTCAGGTAATGACATTCCAAGTGATTTGAGCCATTTTTCTATCAACGGTGGGAGATGTTTTACTGATATGCAGTGTTTCCCACACAGCAGTGTCTTCCAGTTCCAAACAAAATATTTCCACTAAACGTCAGGTTTAGCAATGGACAACCCCTGTCTACCTTCCTGGTCGATCTGTACATGAGTGCATTAGAAATAAAGATCACCAAAGGTTTCCCTTGGATGTTCAAACTCTGGCAGCGATATGTAAAAAAATATTTGCAGTAGTACCAAAAAAATACGTCAGTGATACACTATAACTTTTAAATATCCAAAAAAAAAAAAAAAAAAAGCATTAAGTTCACTGTAGAAATGGAAAAAGATGAGTATTTACCATTTGAGCAAAGGAACACTTTAGGAACATAAAATACAAACAATTAGAAAAATCAACAGTTGCCACACATTTTTGGGAAAGAAACCACAACATAAATCCAGAAACCAGGGGAGACCTATGATAAAATATCGCCAGCTACACCACTGAGAAGTGGTGTCACAGTCGATGTCGGATTGACAATGGAGGCAAATAGACTCTGAAACATGTTCCGGGAAATTAATCGACACCCTTTATATTTAATTTACTCATATGTATTGAGAAAGGAGATGCAGCTGCCATCACAAAATTTGCAAAATAACCATTAATGGATAGGGAGAGTCAAACTGAAATATTCAATGCCATGGCCGGGATTTGAACCATGGATCTTCTGGTTTCTGTCCATTAATGGAGTTTGAAAACCCAATTGTAATACATGAACTCTGGCATGATCGAAAAATAGAAATGTGCTGTGCTACTAGTAGTGAGAGAATAATAGATTTTTTTTTTTTTTTTTTTTTTTTAATCCTAGACAACATTTAACAGCGGGAGATATGTGTAAAACGTTTTGCAGTCTTTCTATGGCCAATTAACTGAGAGATCATGCTTTTTCAACCTTTCAGGAGGATTCTGCGATGATACATACAGCCAATTTCTCATTACAGGAAATTTATGATGTGCTTCAAGATAGATTTATCACTAACAGATGGCTCCCTTATTTAATACACTGCAACTTTTATCTTTGGAGGGACATTAAAAGAGAAATGGTAAAAAGCCATTCGATACACTTTTGATAAACTTAGAAATAACATTCATCAAGAAGTTGATGACAATTCTCAGAGGAAATTGCAGAGTAATTAATGTATGTTTCTAAGCAGGTGTCAGAAATGCTTGAACAATGAAGGGAGCGTGTTTGCATAACATATAACTGAGTAAAGTGCTTTTCTTTGTAAATGTTTATATGTTTTAGAAATAACTTGTGCAACAAAGCATACTATACAGTAGAAGCCCAAAATAGCATAGTCCGAAATACCACATATTCGTATTTAACACGGGTAAAAAGTATGTCTCTATAAATAAAATGTCATAGTTGATTACTTTAAAAAAAATTTATTTTGAACATTGTCATAAAAATATTCTGCAAACAGGGGTTCTACAGTATAATTTCACCACCAACCCTATGTGTTGACATTTACCACTGCATTCTAGAAAAGTAATGGTACATGGAAATAGCAGTGTTTTGTACTGCACTTGTACAAGGGTTCAAAACCTCTATCTGTGATATAAAGTATGCTTAAAACTTGATCCAGCCATTAGATCAGCATATTTTAAAGGCATTTAAAGTGCATTACCACAGTGAACTCCTCTGTGCTGTAGTGAACTGTGACAAGAAAATGGAAATTTTCCTAAAATCCATAAATTTAAAGTCAGTTGCATATTCAGTAGGACTTGCACTGGGAAGCATTACTCTGTATACTATTTGCAACTGCTGGAAAGTGTTCTAGGGAACAGTCATCACTGAAAATTGTTCAGTGCTGAATTCATGAGCAATAAAATCCAGTCTATAAGTAGTGTTCTGCTTTGTGAAATCACAATGAAATCTTTCAGACTAGGTAGATTTGACAACAATGAGGCAGTTCCAGAATGCACATCTGATGAAGATATAATCAATGCTGCCCACAGCAAGAGTGGCAATGAAGAGCAAGATGATGGTGAAACTGATGTAGAGGTGGAAGAAGACATCCAAATGTTAATGAAATGAAAACTCTTAATGTGATTATGCGGATGGAGAGGCAAAATGAATCAAACAGCATTCATCTTCTCCATCTTGCCACAATCAAACAATACACAAAGAAAAAAACATAGTACATCAGTCTATCAAACAAAACTTAGTAATATTTTTTAAATCAAAGCAAAATTAGGTTAGTGCAAAATATGTACAGTGTAATATAAAACAAGATCAGTTATGGGCTGGAATACACTGCCCGCGTAACTGGTAAGTAATTTTAAAAGTACTGTAGTATATTTACCTAATATGTGAGAGTGTAATACTTTACTGTAATTTGTTATTGCATATACATTTCCCTTCAACTGCATGGGATTGATTTTTTGTTCCGTCGAGTGTTACTTCCTTACATACCGCTGTAGGTTATAATGCAGGGTAAAAATGTCCCCCACAACCGTGAAAACAAATTTTCATTACAGAGTGCATTTTGGATTACATCAAGTCCGTTCAGGAATCCTTGCATTTGTGGACACTTCTAGTGGTGAGATGTGTGTTTGGAAACCGTCGACTGTAGGTGAGGGGTGCAGAAAGGTGGTAGAAGTTAGTGGGAATTAAAGGCACTTCACTGTTCTTTCTTCACGTAGTCTGTTTCACATGGAGTCACCATCATGAAAAAGAATACTCAGTCCTTTCTAACATTTAATTCTGTTACATAATTGATTTTAAATAAAATTTAATTTTTAAGTTATAATGCAAATTAAAGTATGACATACAGTTATAAGAATTTAGAGCATAAAAGCAGTGATCCCTCTTATACTGCAATCTGTGTAGGTAGCTTATGCTTATTATTATTTCAGATACCCATATTCAGTTCTGTTACTGCTGAGAGTTACACAATGTATGTGCAATAAGGCTGCGTAGCATACACTGTTTGGAAGCATGGGTTCTGTAAAATGTTTAACTCGAACAGTGACTTCAGGTACTTCATATTTTTCCTGTAGCTTTTCTGCCTGATGTTCAGGAGGTTCTGAGTTTAAATCTCGGTCAGAGTGAGTTATCTGGATAAGATTTTCCAGGGTTTCCCTTATCCTGAAATACGAATGTCAAGGTAACTCTAAGTTCTATGGACCCTGGGCTCATTTGAGCATCATTTCACCCATTTTATTCATCATTCCAATATGACTTAACGTTGGAGGACAATTAAAAAAAAAACACTGTATATCAAATTAGTTAAGAAATCACAATGAACTTTACAAATAACAACACATAATTTGTACAGTTTTCAGTGACTACATCATAATGTGAAAGGTGTTTTCAACTCTCAAGAGGATAAAAGTTCTTTAGCCATTTGTTCTATGGAGAAGTTTTCTCCACATCTAATTTCAAGCACTTTGTTAAATAAAAATAAAAGAAGAGAATGCACTTCATCTCCAAGAGTACTAGTTAGGAATGAATGAATGATTTTTTTTTATTGCCTACATTTGGTTACATAAACATTTACACATATTACAACTTTCCTTTATTTGGATTATTTCAAATTTATCCCAGGGTCCCATACATCGAACACCATGGTTATATTATATATGGCAGTCCTTTCCCATCCCCAGTTTCAATTTGTGAGTGATTCCTTCTTACCTTTTCACTAAATTTATCCTATTCCCACTATCCCCTTTAATGTCTATTTTATTTTTTATCTTCAATTACTATTAGTTTGCCCCTTTTTCAGCTTTTCTCATCAGGATTCACTCATATTACTCAATTTATATTACGCACTTCACAGATTTTCTCCACCCTGATTTCACTATGGTTTCACTTTCACTATATATGCATTCCCTCAACACTTATCTTACAATTCCTTTCATGGAAGTGTTGAGAACAGTGTTGTTGTAATAAATTAAATTTAAAGGGTGTCAATGATACTAAACAACACTTAATTTTAAATTTTCCCGGAACATGTTTCAGAGGCTATTCCCTCCATTGTCAATGTCTGGTTGACAATGGAGGGAATAGCCTCTGAAACAGGTTCCGGTAAAATTTAAAAGTAAGTGTTGTTTTGTGTCACTAATTTAAATTTAACTTTTAATACAGTTTTACCCAATCACTTTCTTAACATCGTTACTCTTGGCAAAATGTTGTCCTCTGTGACATAGGGTAACATGCTAGCCTCTGCTTAGCATGGTTGCTGATCCAAACCCAGCAAAGGACGATAGATTTTTTTCAGGCATAAAATTCCTTAGCATGGCTTCCTTCGAAAGGGAAGTAAAGCTAGTGTCATAGATTTATGGCAGATTAAAGAACCTTAAGCTTAAGAAGAGCTTGAGCAATATTAAGCAGTCTTTCAATCCCATTATAGAATGGAATGCTGAGAACCCAACAGTTGAAGGCCATACATAAATAAAAACTCAATGTAATTGATCTTGGCAAAATGTCCATGCCTTCCTTTGTCTATCTTGAATCAGGTTTTTACTAATTACCAAAGTATGTCTTTACCTGCCTAAATTTATTACTTCATATTATACCATTATTTCTTAACCCTTTCACCGATATGGACGTCATATGATGTCCAAGTTAAAATGCCCCAAACCGATATGGACGTGTATAGACGTCCTGCGCATGCATGCATTTAATGCTCATTTAATGTCAATTATTTTAATCTTCCTATTTTACAATAAATTTAAATTAGTTCTATAAGGGGATATAAACATACCCTTAAAGATTTCTTTTTGAATTGTATACCTCCAAACCTGGATAAACATCCAAGGGCACATCTGCAGATTCACACCAAATATTATTGGTTTCCTTGCGAACTTCTTTTTTGCAACACACTAGACATTTTCAAAATGGTTGCGACTTTTTTGGTTGTGTGTGGTATCCTTTTAGGAAAGTGTTTTCTCTCAAGTATGAGGGGTGATATGGTGTATTTCCTACCCCCCAGTATAAAGAGGCCTCTGAGTATTATAGTACTCAACTAGGCTATGAGCTATTTATATGCGCAAGTACAGGTAGATGAATGTCTTGCACTGAAAATTACTAAATATTTGTGCATGGTTACATCCAGTGGTCTAAAAGTACCTTTTTTTTTTTGCCATTTAACTGCTTTTCGTGAAGAGGGATAGCTAGTAATAGCTATCTAGCTATTACTAGCTAGTAATAGATGATGCTTTGAAACTACTCAACCTGCAAGAACCCAGCATACAATTCACAGTGGAAACTGAAGAGGACTGTACTCTACCTTTTTTAGACCTTAAAATCAAAAAAAGCAATGAAAAACTAGAATTTGGCATCCATAGAAAAGCAACACACACAGATAATTACATCAAAGCAAATAGTTTCAACCCAATTCCACACAAACATGCAACCATCAACAGTCTCACACACAGATTAGTAAATCTACCTCTCAGCCAGCAAGAATATCAAAACGAATACCATCAAATCTTAAAAACTGCAATTAAAAATGGATATGGAAAAAACCTTGCAGATAAAAAACTAAAATCATTCAAACTTCAAAAGAGATTAAAACAGATCACAGCTCTCACACCAATTAAACAAGAAATTAGATTTGCTAAATTTACTTACCATCCCTGGGCCACAAAAAAGTTCCAAAAAATATTCAAGAAATACAATATAACATTGGCACCAAAAAACAATTACAACATTAAAAACCTACTTCACAGTAATAATACTGATAAGATAAAACCAGAGGAAAAGTCAGGCATTTACAAGATTAAGTGTAAAGACTGTGAAAAAATTTACATAGGGAGGACAAAAAGAAACATAGGCACTAGAAAGAAAGAACACTTCAGGCACTTAAAATACAAAAATATTGATAAGTCCGCAATAGCAGCTCATTTCTGGTCTGAAAATCATGAAATTGAAGATAGCACAGAATTACTAAAATACGTACAAAAACATAGTGAACTCGTCATATGGGAGAGGATATACATAGAAAAACATAAAAACCAACTAATGAACTTTGAAATCCCGCCAGCAGAGAATCCCACATTTAAGTTCATCACTAAATCAACAGATGGCAGCAGCAACCCCAGAATTACCCACACCGCTGGATCAAGCTTTAGTCGCATAAGAGCCGTAGATGCAAACGATGATTTGCAAAACATGTCCTCAAAATAGGTACGAAAGTGAAGCACATGTGTAATAAATACGACTCATCTAAAAATTAATAATAGTAATAGCTGATTCACATCACCCATATTTGACCTGCCATTTCTCCAAACAGTGGAGTAGCTAACGTGCCATCTGTATCTCGGTCAGGGTGAGTTACCTGGATAAGGTTTTTTCCGGGGTTTTCCCTTATCCTGTAAGACGAATGTCGGGTAACTCTAAGCTCCATGGACCTCGGACTCATTTGAGCATCATTTCATCCATTCCATTCATCGTCCGATATGACTTAATGTTGGAGGACATAAATTTAAAAAAAAAAAATGCCATCTGTAGACCAGTACAAGTCTAATGTAGGCTTACAAAATATAACATGTGCACTGTCCTCTTCTGAATTCTCATCTTAGCCCTAAACTGCCTTTAGAGGTCAGGACTTCTTTCATCCTACTCACATATACCTACATTTGTTTCTGTGACATTGAGAGACACTAAGTCAGCTATAACTTTTTTGTGTGAAAATGTCAGTTGGTTGGATGTAAGAAGTTAGCTTACACCAGAAAATGTTTATTTGCCTATATGTCTATTTGTGTTAAGAGTTATTTTGACCACTTCGCAGAGCTGATTCTTCACAGACACCTGCAGGAAGCAGGTCATTCACTTCCTCACTGCTACCTATATCCTAAACACCTCCTTCATAATCACACAACAAATCTTCCATATTTTCTACAGTAATATCAGAAGCCCGTACACATCATACCCAAGCTAATTTATTTGCTATATTACCGGGATAAGCCATAGTTAACATTGAAATTTAACAATTTCAAATGTGCCATTCATTCAGCTCTTGTTAGCTATAAGAAATCACTCTGAACACAGAGAGAGTATAAATAACTAAAATACTGAGCGAAAACAGCTGCATAAGGTTACCAGAAACTTTGCAATAAAAGATATGTAATAACAGATGCTGACAGTGTGTGTGTATGTGTGTGTGTGGGGGGGGGGGGTGGGTGGGTGGGTGCGCGCGCGTCAACACATACTCGCATGATTATCGCTTGGTATAGCATAAACTAGAAGCTAAAACCTCGAACTGAAGAAGTCGCTTGTGTAGCTATACATACATACATACATACATTCTTTTGTATACACACAAAACAAAATGATTCAAATATCAGGCGCGTTCGGCGCAAACAATGGCTTTTGCTGCAGTGAAACAAAGTAGTGACATTTCAACGATTTATTAATGTAGTCTACTTTATTGTTACTGTAGATGCATACTGCCTTTAATGGGTTTTAAACCAGTTTTTGTTTCGTTTAAATAACTTAATAAATACGGAAGATACAGAATTGTATTTATGATGCATTTTTACAGCATTTAACAATTTAAATGTCTTGTTCTATTTATTGGGTATCCGATTCGGGCCCCTGAAGGGTTTAAATGGCCATCGGCGAAGCGGTTAATTCCTAATTTCTACTTAAGTTTTATTTTCTAATTTATTTATATTTTTAAATCTTTTTATTACTTTTATTTCCCACTTCCTTCCTGTTCAAGCTTACCATTATTCACTTCATTACTAAACTTTCATTATTACTCATCCCTTTCCATTTGAACCACATCTTTTTACCCCTCTTGCTTTGTCTTGTCACATGATATACTGTTTCCGGTTTCTTTATACTCTTTGGTTCCCAATGTAAACTAAGATAAATTTCCTCTTCTGTCCACCACTGACCTATTTATCCTTCCATATTGTAGCTACTCTATTTTGCCCATTTCCTCTCTTTCACACCCGGCCATTGTATTTCTCCCTGGTTATCTTACCTACACATTTGAACTGGTCATAAACTACACCTTCTTCACTTCCATATTTATTTTTAACTGTCTTGGGAATTAATTCAGTACCCTTAATGAGTAACCCTTAACCCTCATACCTTCCTTGTTATCCCTTTTCTTTTCCTCTGTCTCCAACATTTCTCTCCTTCCTCTTTCTCTTGTTTTGTGTCATTTTGCTTCACTATATTCTTCTATCATAACTTCCTTCATTGTCTTTCTCAATTTTTTTTCTTCCTTTCTCATTCTTGTTGCCATATTTTGTTCTTTATGCTGATTCATCAACTATTTTGTCAGAGTAATGTCCTGAGTTTCAGTAGTCATCAACAAGTTTAAGTTTGCAATTCCTATTGAAACTTTACCAACTTCATTAAGTTTTAACGAAAGCGCTGGGAAACGCGATGTGGGAAAACTTCGAACAAAACTATTTGGCAGTCCTAAGCAAGAAAATGAAAGAAAAAACTGTAAAACTAAAATACAAACTGACTAATTTGTGCGGCATGTTTTCACACCGAAATCATACTGGGGAAAAAGTTAAAAAAACATCGGAAATAGCAACATAAGTCGATCAGCAATCGTTACACATGCTAAATGCAAAAGTGAAATAAGTAGCCTAAATGCAAAAACGAGCAAGCAAATCTTTGAAAACGTCGTAAACCTATCCAGTCAAAATTGCTCCAAAAAAGAATTGGGTCTTTTAAATAATGGATTAAAAACATGTGTCAGTTTTTCAAACAAAATTGAAGACTACATTGCAGATATCAACATTTCGACACAGGTTCTACCAGTATCCAAACAAAATTCAGTAAAAAGCCAGTGTGAAAATATTTTGGAGGAAATAAAAAACAGATCCTTTCAGAAGAGAAAACATAATACTATCCATTCTTTGAAGCAGAAAAAAAGTTATATACACAAAGGTAACAAGATAGTCATAATGGATAAATCAGATTATATTGAAAAAATGGAAGAAATGCTAACTGACAATGAATATGAAATTATTAACAAAAATCCTCTAACAACTTGCATACAATCATTTGAAAAAAAAAAAAAACAATAGCAAAATCAAGCATAATATCAAACAAATATACAGTTAAATCGGATAACCCAACCTTACCTAGACTTCATGGCTTACCCAAAATACACAAACCATTCATAACAATGAGACCTATAGTTAGCAGTCACCAACATACAAACTTGCAAAGTGGCTAATAAACAAATTTCCAAAATTCAACAGCCTAAGCATCAAAACCACCTATGAACTTACAGAACACATTAAGGATACTGAACTAGAAGAGGACACACTAGACACTAGTCTCGTTTGATGTTAAATCACTGTTTCTCAGCATACCAGTAAATTAACTCCCATAGATAGAAAAATGGCTCAAATCACTTGGAATGTCATCACCTGAAATTTCAGATTACATTGAACTAACCAAATTATGCATAGAACAAAATTTCTTCCAGTTTCAAAAAAAATATTTCCACCAAACTTCAGGTTTAGCAATGGACAACCCCCTATCACCCTTTCTGGCCGATCTGTACGTGAGTGCATTAGAAATAAGGATCACCAAAGGTTTCCCTTGGATGTTACCAAAAAAAAAAAAAAAAAAAAAAAAAAAAAAAAACCATCAGTGATGCACTAAAACTTTTAAATATCCAAGAAAAAAACATCAAGTTCACTGTAGAAATAGAAACAGACGAGTATTTACCATTTTTGGATCTAAAAATAATGAGAAATTAAAACAGACTACACTTTGGCATTTACAGAAAACCAACACAGACAGACAACTACATAAAAGCTAATGGCTACAACCCAAGATCTCACAAACAGACAATCTTCAATAGTTTAGCACACAAACTGGTCAACATCCCTCTCACAGCAGAAGAATACAAAACAGAATACAACAAAATTATTGAAATAGCACAAAAAAAATGACTTTCTCAAATCATTAGTAAACAAAAGAGTGAACTTAGCAAAAAAGAAGAAGCTAATAAAGGAAACCACAACCCTCTCAGCTACAGAAACTAATATGATTTTCAAAAAATTCACTTACCATCCATGGGCATTTGATAAATTCAAAAAAGTCTTCAAAAACAAAACATTCAACTCGCACCAGTCAACCATTTCTGCTTAAAAACCTAATTTGCTCAAACATCAAAGATGCCATTCCATCTAACAAAAAATCTGGTATATATCAAATTAAATGCAGTGAATGTAGTCAAATTTATATTGGAAAAACCAGAATAAATTTAGAAACAAGAGCAAAGGAACACTTTAGGAACATAAAAAATAAACAATTAGAAAAATCAGCATTTGCCACGCAATTTTGGGAGAAAAACCGCAACATAAATTCAGAACCAAAACTACTAAAACATACATCAGGAAAACAAGAACTATCCACATGGGAACAAATCTTCATTTCAAAAAATAGGAACATAGTATTCAATTTCGACATCCCCCAGAAAGATTTGTTCAGCAAGTTCCTTGAACCGCCACCAGAGGAGATCTATGACAAAATATCATCAACTACACCAATGAGAACCAATTGATGGCCGGTTGAGGATGGAGGCAAAATCTCTGAAACATGTTCCGGAAAAATTTAGAAGTGTTGTTTAGTGTCATTAATCGATTCCCTTTAAATTTAAGTTTAAGTTTCCGTAATTCAATGCTTGTAAGGTATCGTCCTTTTTCTTGCCTTCTGCCAACTTGCTGTTTATCCATATTTTAAAATTTTGTGTATATGCCAATTTCCCTTGTCTATGTGTAATTCTTCTGTGTTCTATTAGCCTTTTTAATAATTCTCTTTGCTCATAGTTGAAGTCCCTGTTAATGAAAATGTCATTAACAGAAGTTTTAACAAGGAACACCTTTGATCTCAAATGCTCAGAATGGCACAAAAACATGCTTAGAATGATAATTGATCATGAAAAAAAAAAAACACTGGTCTGTCTCCCATGCAAAACATTGCATTCTGCCTCAAGTGACATTTTAAAAGAGCGAAACAAGTAATAAGATACCAACTATAGTACGGTAATTATACTGTGTCAAAAATCTCTCTGCTTAAAGTACTTATAATAATGCAGAACACACACATACTACACACCTGAGAGTGCTTATATTAGTCATCAAAGTGCAGATGCAGGATTTCGATGAAGTGGTTAAGATCAGCATGCACACCTACCTAAAGCCTCGTTATCACATTCCAAATCACTTTTGCATTCACGCTCTGCAGTATCAAAAGCCACACTAATTACATTTGCAAATGATATGGATATGTCAATTCATAATCTGCCTTTTGCCAAGCGTATTGCAGTAATGCTCGCTGTGAAAGCTTCAAGTTTTAAAACTTTCTAGGTTCTTAATGAGGCAATTAAGGTTGTACATTCATTTTATTAGAAGTTGGCCCTTACAATCTCAGTTATTTGGCAAGCTGTGCAAAGAAATGGTGCTCTTCACAAATTTCTCTTACTGCATACTGAAGTGAGGTGGGTTTTTCATTGGAAGGTTTTATACAGATTGAACTCAAGTCATAGATGCTGTTATTTTTGCAAACTGATAAACAATTTGCTGAATTTGAATGATCTACTCAAACTGAAAAATTCAATGCCATAGCCTGGATTTGAACCACGGATCTCCTGCTCTCCGTGCAGTTGCTCTAACCATCTGAGCTACTATGGCCAACATGCCGACATGACATTAAATTCTCCAACTGACTCGTATGTTTCCCGGTAGACCACTAGGGGTTCTCATATGCTATGAAACATGCACCTTTAGCACACACCGTTGTTGGAGTTTGGTTAATAAACTGAAGATGAAGGCGATGTGCCTTCGAAATCGATCTTTATAAAGAAGAAGGAATTATCAACTTCTTAAGTTAAGTGGAGACTGTTACAAATATTTTTATTTGTGTAATAAATATATGCAGTTCCTAACGACACTTTGTAATGTCTTACTCCGTAACTGCATAATGAAAAGGAATAAAATGCACATGCAAGATTGAAAGTTGTATACCTAAGCATAAACATGGGAGTCAGTTTATTCTTGAAGTGATAACTCAAGAACCATACAGCGTAGAAAAATGGTCTTTGTACAGGATGCATAAAAAATTCTTGTCGCGTACACCAAGGTATATTAGCATGTTGAATTTCCAGTAATAATTTTGGGCACATGAAAAAGAGAAATCTCTGTTGCTCATGCTTGTGCTGTGCGTTCCGAACTAGGCAATGCTGCACATCTATGATAGGACAGTCACTCTAGGTGAGCCCTCTTGAGCTCCGCCTCATGTGCCTTGTAATACTGTATGCCTTATAGTAGGCTTTAAATAATCTTTTAAGAGCTGGTCATGAAGTAATGGGTTTGAAATTAATTCTCTTAGCATGGCCAAGAGATAAAAAAATGAATATCAGTTTGTGAAAAAATATAATTACTATATACACATGTTTTCTTGAGTGCTGGTTTTGCGGTGTACTGTGGGCAGGGGGAAGAAAAAAGAGCTAACGTGCTCTTGTTTCTGCAGTGTGGTCAACCTAGAAAACACAATTCAGCAAAATTGTGTGTAAGATAGCGAAGATACGTGCTACAGGTGTGAGATATGTGGACAAATAGTAAATTGAACTTGATTCGATAAGCTGTTTATATACTTACTACATATGAAACACATAAAAGTATAAAACAAATATTATGACAGCTATAAATACTCATTCGCTTTATGATTCTTCAATTTCCGAGTATCCTCTTATTTATTAAAATTAGGCAAATGAGTCAACCTTGTATATACTTTTCTCCACTAACAAGTTTTTTGATGAAGACTAGTTTCTGGGAACCTCTTCCCTATCCTCAGTTCTGTGGTTGACTGATGATGCATCCGGTGTCTGCATCTGGCTCGATGTCGTGCTGCCATCTAATGTTCTGGTAAGTTTGATGACGTCATCTACGGCGGGAATTTCAAAATTCATCAAGAGGTCCTGTTTCTTTGTAATAAATATGTTTTCCCAAATCTGTAGTTCCAGAGGTTTCTTTGCCTGTTTGATCAGTTCTATTTCTTGTTTTATGTTGTGATTCTCAGACCAAAAGTGATATGCTACGGCCGACTTGTCCATGTGTTTTAATTTAATATTTCTGAAGTGTTCTTTCATTCTTGTTCCTAGATTGCTTTTGGTCTTACCAATGGTCCTGGCAGCTCATTTGGTAAATGCCTGATAATTGAGTTTTCGGTGTGCTATTATTTTAGAGGGTGGTTTAGTAAGTTGCAGATGTGTTTGTTCTGAGGGGCTAATTTTAAGTTGAAGCTCTTAAATATCTTTTCAAATTTTTTGAAGTATTTTGGATGAAATGTAAATGTGCCATATCTGGTGTTTGGGTTTTCTAGTTTTTTTAATGTAGTAATGTCCTTTAAGTTTTAGTTTCTTTTGTGTCTGTAGATCAATTTTTCGATGAAATTTGTGTTATAGTTCAATTCAGCAACCTGGTGTATGTGAGTGTACTTCTGTTCATATTCTGTTTTTTTTTTTTTTTTAGCGGAATGTTGATTAATCTGTGAACCAAACTATGGAATACTGCATATTGATGTACTGGGTTAAATGGGTTTCATTTAATGTAATTGTCAACATGTGTTGCTTTTCTGTATATTCCAAATTGTAATCCTGTTGGTGTTCTAATGATTTTCAAATCTAGAAAAGGTAGTCATTCATCCTGCTCTACTTCAGTGTTGAAAACTATGGATTTTTCTTGTAGGTTTAGCAACTTTATAGCATCCTCGGTTAGTCTTCTAGGAACTATAGCAAACACATCTTCGACATATGAAAGGACATATTGATCTGATATCAAAGGACACCATCACCTCTTCAGTTTTTATAACTGTGTTTTCAATTTTCTTTACCAAATCGAATGAATTCTTTATGCTTAGAGATTCAAACTTTTCAAACTTGTCAAATTCTTCCACCAACCATTTTGCCAGTTTGTAAGTCGGGACATTTATATTGTTAATGCGACCCTTCATCAAAAAACTTGTAAGTGAAGAAAAGTATATACAAGGTTGACTCATTTGCCTAATTTTAGTAACAATGGCACTTCACTTTCTGAAATACTTCTTTTTATTCTATATCCTCTTATTTGTTGACGATAATTTCATCAATTGCTTTTTCTATTACACCATCATTTCTCCAATATTGTATTTCCAGCTCTTGAACCTTCTTGCAGTATCCTTCCCAGTCTGTTGCGGTTACAGAAGAGAATGCTTCTATAGCAAGTTTCTGCAGATTTGTGGCTGACACATCACCAGTAACGTTGCATCCTCTGAAAAATTCTTTATTTTTGCCCATGCTAGTTTAATTGCATTCAGATCACAGTTATATGGAGGTAGACGAATAATAGTGCATCCTCTTTCAAGAGCCATAACATCCACCACATGCCTCTTGCTCTTAGGTTTGTTGTAAACTGGATAGCTAATTAACCTCTAAATTGCTCAAAACAAAATACTTCACATGTGGATTCTCCACACAGAGAAACAAAGAGCTCTTGTGAAAGCTTAGCATATTAACCATTAGATGTTAGAGTATATAGTGCATTTCATGTTTCAAAGCTGTCATCTATGTTTACAGAGTTAGACAAAACTTACCGAACTAGGACTTGGAACACGAGTGTTCAAGAAAACTTGTGCATATAATATTTGAGCATTCAAACCAATAAAAAGGATTAGCAGAAGTGATTAGCCTTTTTAAAAATATAAATGTGTGCTTTAATGAGATCTACATTTTTTGTGTAGAAGGATTTTGTGTATCTCCTACAGTTTACCAGTTATGCAAGAATCATCCAGAATAAAAAGCTCAAAAGCTATTTGCAGAAAATTTAAGGTGTACTTTTTGTTTGTTATAAAAATATCTTAAACATATGGTGTTTCAATTGAAGTCATTAGACCCATTTTTGAGAATCATTTCCAAAAAATGTTTCCATATTTAGGGTAGTTTGGGGTTGAGGGATTTTCTTAAAAATCTATCACATCCTTGGAAGATTCATATTAACTTTGATAGTCAATTGACTTTTTGTTTTTGAACTAATCTGTTTACAAATGCACGTATGTGCATACATGCAGTCTTTTCTTCTAGATTCTTTTCTTCTTCTTTTTTGTTTTAAATTTAATTCAGGCAGTCTCAATACATGTATTTTTTTGGTGAAATCTTTGTATTTAACTTTTGGGCGGAATACAATTCCTCTACTTACTCCAAGTATGTAGTAGAGAAAGTAAAAATGAAAACCATAGCATTTGAAACAATCCACATGAGATATCCAAATAAGGCTGGCTATACATTTTCATTGATGGATTATAAATTTTACACAGATAGGATGCAGGAGCAGCAGTCACCTGCTGATTGGCTTCATTTTCTAAATTAATAGGGTAAGTATCTACTACCTGACTGAGATGAGCTGCATTGGTGATGAACAGGAAAGGACCAGTACAGTCCTTAATTGCCAGAGGAGTAGAAGCTGTATTTAGTGTGTTCTTCAGTTGTGAATTCAGATGTGTAGTGTCAGCTAATAGTATGTTATCTTAAGCATTATGTACAAGGTGCATTCAAGTTATAACACCTTTTTTTTCAGGACTGGGACCAGATAGGCACTTTGTATTTTTTTAAATACACATGAACTCTTTGTGAATGTGTGACAGAGATGGCAACACTGTAAAGTGCAAAGAACTCTAGTGGCAGCAACGAGAGTTAGGACTGTTTTTGATACTTAAAATGGTGATGTTTTCATTGCAAGAACAGGTAATCATTCGTTTTCTCCATTTTCGTGGTGTGACATCTATTGAAATTTATCGCCAGTTGAGTGAGGCATGTGGTGTTGGTACCATGGATGTGTTTAATGTGCATTCCTGGGTGCAACAGTTCAGTGAAGGCAGAACATCATGTGACAACAAACCAAGACAGTCACGGCCTCGCACCAGCTGGTCTGATGACATGATCCAGTGAGTGGAGAACGTTGTTTTGGAGGATCACTGATTGAGCGTTGCAGACATCACCTCCAAAATTGGCATTTCTGTGGGATCTGTGCAAGCAGTCCTGCATGAAGATCTGAAAATGCAAAAAGTGTCTTCCAGGTGAGTGCCACGAATGCTGATGGATGATCAAAAGATTGCACACGTGGCAAATTGTCAGGCGATGTTCACAGCATGAATGGAATTACATAGAAAATGAAGCTAGCTACAGTGAAGCAATGAATATTACACAAATATAAATATTTGTAACAAAAAACTTCACTTATCTTATTGATGGACTGACAATGCAAGCAATCTGTTTGTGAAATTCACCTCCATTAGAAAGAAGAATTAACACCATTTTCTTAAGATAAGTGAAGTTTTTTGTTACAAATATTTATATTTGTGTAATAGCATGAATGGAACTTTCTTTCAATCGATTTTGACAATGGATGAGATGTGGATGCCCTTTTTCAACCCAGAAACGAAGTGCCAGTCAGCTCATTGGAAGCACACAGACTCACTGTCACCAAAAAAATTTCGGGTGAGCGCCAGTACTGATAAAATGCTGGTGGCCATCTTCTGGGACAGCAGTAGTGTAATCCTTACTCATTGCAATCCAAAGGACAGTATGGTGACACTGCATCCTACCAAAATGTTTTGAAGAATAAACTTCTCCCAGCATTGAATGAAAAATGTTCGGAAAAGGTTGGACGTGTGCTCTTTCATCAAGACAATGCACCAGTGCATTGGGCAAACACAACACAGGAATAAATATGACTCATCTAAAAATTAACAACACAGGAATTTTTTCGTGACAAATTTGAAGTGATTGCTCATGCTCCCTACTCACCTGATCTGGCTCCTAGCAATTTTTGGCTGTTTCCCATGATGAAAGACACTCTCCGTGGCCGCAGATTCACTAGTCGTGCCGCTATTGCCTTAGCGATTTTCCAGTGGTCAAAACACACTCCTAAAGAAACATTTGCAGGGGCCATGGAATCATGGCATCGACATTGTAAAAATTCTGTACAGCTAGAGGAAGATTACATTGAGAAGTGACACTAGTTTCACATTTTTCTTGTGTTATAACTTGAATGCACCTCGTATTAAAAGGAGGATCATGCCCCCTAAATGTCTAAATGATAAAAACAACTTGAAAGATTGTTGGACCAGATTTTTGACACTAACCTCACTTAAGTTAAAATGGGGAACATTATTCAGAAAATATTGCATCCATTCACAGCTTGGATCTGGCAACACTGGAGACAGGATACAGAAGTAGCAGGTTACAGAAGTAGTATCTGGTTTTCTTGTGATGAAGCTGTTTGAGGTGGGACTTCAAAGTTTTTCACAATGTTAAATTCACATATCAGCCTAGGCTAAACTGTAGTTTCAGCAAAACTTTTAGGAAATACAACGTAGGTTTGACTCCACAGAACATATAATTCACAGAAAATCAACTGTAGCTAAGCATTTTTAGACTGCAAACTACAATATCAATCCTGAAGTGACTATTGAGAAATATATTTGCTGAGGCTTTCATGGCTGGTGTCATGAAGAACACAGTTATCTTCCAGGCTTGTAGGCCGTGCTCCAGTAAATTGCAGTATTCTTACATTTTGCCAAGGACTATACTCAGCATCTTCAAAAGGGTGATCCATGCTAGTCAGAACTTGAATGAATCTGTAGCGGCTGGTGCGCCCTTATATATGGCAGGTGGGCAGAGCTTTTCACCTATCTTGAGCGCTCATTGGTCCGGGCCTTCGTAGGGCTGTCTCAGGAGTATGCTTTTTATTCTCCTTTCCAGCACTGGCATCCGGGTCTTGTGTATACAGAGGGCTTCTCCCTTTCGATTGAAATTGTTCTGATGCTTGAAAATCTCTATTGCTGCCCGCCTACAACTGTGGACCATATTCTTTTCTCATGTGTACCCTATAAAGTAAAGCAGTGGTTTTCTAAACTCACACTAAGTTTTAAAATGCTGTTAATTAGTGAGCATTAAAACTGCATGTTAACAAAATTACATTCTTCCAAATTTTGATCATGATAAGTATGGCACTGAAAATGCACCTAAGTAAGATAATATATTCCAACACTATTATACTGTAACAGCAGTCTATACAGCACTCATTTTTTCACAGTACACATGCACATGCCTGAATATCTGTGTGTTACATTTCCATAATGTATAGTTAGTTGTGTAAAGAACATTGTGCTCTGTGATTGGAAGTGACAATGTGTCTCATGATGGAGGAAACATTTTTTATAGTGGAGTATTATTTTCGCTCATACGGACACAGTTATTAAGGTGAGCCGAGTTTAAAGTTAGTGGCAGAACAGTATTGTGAACACTTCAATAAGCCAGCACCTAGCAACACAGTTATGCTATCTGTCAAAAAATTTTGTCGTACAAGTGGTGTATTGTGTCAATGCAAGGGAAGGTGTGGTAGGCCAGTAACTGTGTCCACAAATGAAAATCATGCGCGTGTCCTCATTCAGGTGTTGCAGTCTCCAAAGTAAAGTCTTTGACGAATATTCCTGAAATTAAACATCAGCAATATGTCACTTTGACGATTGTTTAAAGACATAGGTGCATTTCCGTACCAAATACAGGATGGCCAATGACTGATGGAGCACGACAGGCATGTCAGGGTAGAATATTGTGCATAATTTTTGGCCATGGTGTACAAGGATCCAGATTTCTTGTTCAATGTGTGGTTCTCCAATAAAAGTCATATTCACTTGGATGCTTTTATTAATCGCCAGACAACTTGGTTTTGAGAGGCCAGACACTATAGTCCAGAAACTGTTAAATAGTGCGCATGTGACGATTTGATGTGCAGTATCAGGAAACGGTGTGCTAGTTCCATATTTCATAGAGAATGATGATGGTGCACCTCTTACTGTTAAACAGGAATGCTATAGGAACATGGTGATCAAGCTATTTATTCAGGATCTAAGAAGGTTTTGTCATGCCAGGAACATGCAGATGAATAGACAGTGGTTCCAACAAGACGGGGCAACCTGCCACACTACTCGACAGTCTATGGCTATGCTGCAAGAAACCTTTCCAGGATGAGTAATTTCCAGCAGGGCTGAGTTCCCCTACCCACCACATTCCCCCAATCACACACCACCTGATGCTTATATGTGAGGAATGTTAGAGGAAAAAGTTTTCAATTGTCCAGATCCACCCAAAACTGTATCTGCATTACGTCAGAAGATCGTCTCGATCTTCGGGACTGCACCTGCGTCCTGGAATTAGTTAGAAAATCTGCGTGATTATTATGAACACTGCCTACAACACAATGGAGCACATTTTGAACAGTTACACTATTATCTCAATACGTAAGGTCAATAAGTGTAATGTAATTTCCAGTACTGTATATTTTGGTGCATACTATATAAATAGATGAATATGCTTATTATTTACAAAGATTGCAGGGGTTAATACTTTTGTAAAATAGAAGACTAAAAGTTACACTTGAAATGATAAATCATCAAATAGAGAAAGACAAGTTCTTCTAAAGTTGAAAAAATATTAATGCAGTCATATGTAGAGACCAGATTGGTAAAAATAAGTAGGATACTATCATCATCTGTGGCTGTAGCGGTGTATGAAGATATGAAGAAAGAGGAAAGAATACAAACAAGCTCTCACATTGAGCAATGCAAACTACATGTAAGAAAAGCAGAAAATCAAGGAAGATGTGTGATAAGTGTGTTATTAAATTTAAAGGGAGTCAATTAATGACACTAAGCAACACTTCTAAATTTTTCTGGAACATGTTTCAGAGGCTTTGCCTCTATCCTCAGCCGGCCATCGACTGGTTCTCATTGGTGTAGTTGACGATATTTTGTCATAGGTCTCCTCTGGTGGCGGTTCAAGGAACTTGCTGAACAAATCTTTCTGGGGGATGTCGAAATTGAATACTTTGTTCCTATTTTTTGAAATGAAGATTTGTTCCCATGTGGATAGTTCTTGTTTTCCTGATGTATGTTTTAGTAGTTTTGGTTCTGGATTTATGTTGTGGTTTTTTTCCCAAAAATGTGTGGCAACTGCTGATTTTTCTAATTGTTTATATTTTATGTTTCTAAAGTCTTCCTTTGCTCTTGTTTCTAAATTTCTTTTGGTTTTTCCAATATAAATTTGACTACAGTCACTGCATTCAATTTGATATAGACCAGATTTTTTGTTAGATGGAATGGCATCTTTGATGTTTGAGCAAATTAGGTTTTTTAAGGAGAAATGGTTGACTGGTGCTAGTTGAATGTTTTGTTTTTTTTGAAGACTTTTTTGAATTTATCATAGGCCCATGGATGGTAAGTGAATTTTTTGAAGGTCATTTTAGTTTCTGTAGCTGGGAGGGTTGTGGTTTCCTTTATTAGCTTCTTTTTTGCTAAGTTCACTTTTTTGTCTACTAATGATTTGGGAAAGTTATTTTTTTGTGCTATTTTAATTATTTTGTTGTATTCTGTTTTGTATTCTTCTGCTGTGAGAGGGATGTTTACCAGTCTGTGTGCTAAACTATTGAAGATTGTCTGTTTGTGGGATCTTGGGTTGTAGCCATTAGCTTTTATGTAGTTGTCTGTCTGTGTTGGTTTTCTGTATATGCCAAAGTTTAGTCTGTTTTTATTTCTCATTATTTTTAGAACCAAAAATGGTAAAAAAAAGAAGTAAAAATTTAAAAGTAAGTGTTGTTTAGGGTCATTAATCGATTCCCTTTAAATTTAATTTATCATAACACTGTTTTCAACACTTCCAAGAAAGGAAGTGTGTTATGTTTGTAATAAACATTCTGTCAGCAAAACCACAGCATGCAAGTCATATTCAGTAGAGCTTAAACACTTTTAATAAATGTAAGTGTTTATGAAGTTTAAAAAATGCTCAGTTTATTATTTCTAAGTTGATTAAAAAGAATAAGAAGTAAAATTTTGTTTGGCTACATATGTACCCATTTTCGTACTTCAATAAATTATAAAGCTTGGTGTTCAAAAGACTGAAAATATTTGCTTGATTTTTCCCTGTGTGAAGTCTGGAAAGAGGGGAATCAAAATAAAAGCTTTTTAACAAAATTATTTAACTTGCTGCAATTTTAAAGAATAGCCAAGAATTTTGTCACTTCTTTGTTTCGCTTATTTTTAAGTTTGCCATGAAAAGTTGTTTTAATTATATTCTTTGTTTCTTCCAGGTTTAAAGCTATTATATGTGACTCCAGAGAAAATCAGTGCAAGCCCAAAACTGATGGACACGCTTGCTAATCTCTACAATAGAGGTAAACTTGCCCGGTTCATCATTGATGAAGCACACTGTGTATCACATTGGGGACATGATTTTAGGTATGTGATGAATTTGCTATGTTTAAGTGTTTCTGCTTTAAGTTTACAAAATTAAAAAAAAAAAAAAAAAATGCTTAACTGGAGATGCATAAGTTAGTATGTTCAAAAGAGTATTTTTTCAATGACAATTTCACTTTCTCTGTTACCTATGTGGCATACAGGAAATACTGCATTTGACCAAATATTCTGACAATGATTTGGCATTGAAATACATGTCTTCAGTTCTGAATTGGGGGAGAAATTAAAAAAAGATATGTATAGCTGTCTGCAGATAGCATAATTTAAAAACTAAATTGTACATTTTAAGTGCTTCTTTCAAAGATGGAGCCATCCCCTACCTCAAATAACTTCTTACATAGAAAATATGTTGCTTATTATTTTCTCAAAAAGTCTAAAAGATTTTAATTAAAATATCCTAATTTTGAGATGTTAACATGAATAAAATACACGTGTGCAGCTTTCAGTACGAATGAATCAATTTTGTTTGAACATTGCTTCTATTTATGTATTTATATAGTTATTTGGTTATTAGTGTGTGTTTCGTTCGTTCATCTTTTTGTTTTTCTGTTGCTCTGATCATAACTGGCGTAAGCCCAATTATTATATTCATTACAAAATACTTTAACATTTTTAAATCTAACTTAAACACAATAAACAAATATAAAAATAAAAGTTACAAAGAAGGAGAGAAAAAAAGCTGCAAAAGAAAAGAGAAGGTGGCATGGTAATTAACTATTTAATAATGACTTATATCATCATTACTTACATTAATTAGTCTATGGAAAAGCAGTTATTAACCATAACATTTTTAATTGAAATTCAAACATGTAGAAAATATCTGCATCTAAATGAACTTCTTTATATACATTTATATTTCAGTTCAGTGGTGAATTTTTATGGTTTACTGTGTTTGTTCTGGAGGTGAAAAACGGCTTTTTGTATCCACTTACTTTATTTGGAACATCAAATAATATTTGTAGTAATATCACTAATAATACAAAACATGTAATACAGAAATATTAATGCCGCAGTTTCTCTTCTAGAGTTCATCAGTTCTTTTAAATAGTAAATAGTTTAACAATTTTGATTGTATTTTTTCTACTAAGTTTATATGTTTTATAGGCTTTGGATTCCAAATAATAGATGCATATTCAATATTTTGTGTAGCAAAGGAGTTGTGAAGTTGAATTAATGCTTTTTCTTTATAGGCATATGGATTTTGAATAATAAAGCCTAAAAAATCCTATCAGTTTTGGTACAGTCAGTTCAGTACATCTGTTAAATCTGAGTTATTATACAGAGTACTCCTAAATCTTTATTTTCAAACACTTCAATAAGTGGTGTCCTATGGATGTTGTAAATGTATTTAAAAGGTGTTTTGCTTCAAATGAATGGCCTTTTTACTCACTAATATTAAAACATATAGCAATACTAGGAAAGGCCTAAATATAATGACAAATGTATTAAATAAAATTAAAGAGAACGAAGAGATAACAGAGTGCTGGAAAATAGGTATGGTAGTACCAATATATAAAGGGAAAGGAGGAGAAAATAATCCAGGAAGTTACAGAGGAAAGCTTATTATCTGTACTAGGTAAAATATACTTAGGAATATTAGCAAATAGATTAAGGGATTGGGCGGAGATAGAAGGAAAAATATCAGAATTTCAGTTAGGATTCAGAAAAGGTAAACAAGCAGTAGATAATATTACATAGAAAATGAAGCTAGCTACAGTGAAGCAATGAATATTATACAAATATAACAATTTGTAACAAAAGCTTCACTTAACTTAAGAAAATGGTGTTAATTCTTCTTTCTAATCGATATCAATTTCACGAACTCTTGTTCGCATCTTCAGTCAAAGAAAACCACAGGAGAAAACAAATTCGTTGTTGAAGTTACTAGGTTCTTATGTTTTTTCAGTATTACCAAAATCTGAAAACGAAACAAACTTAAGAACAGAATCAACTGCTGGTATTTCAAAATTCATTATGTGATGTTTATTTTTTAAAATAAATAGCTTTTCCCAAACCATTAAATCTATCAGGACATTTAATTGTTTTAATAATTTAACTTCAGGGTTTATATTATGGTTAAATGACCAAAAATGATCTGCTACAGCCAATTTATCAGTTTGTTTATACTTAATTTTACAAAAATGTTCTTTCGTTCTGGTTTCCAAATTACGTTTCGTTTTTCCAATGTAAACCTGATCACAATCTAAACAATCAAATTGATAAATGCCAGAGTTTTTTATTATTAGGAATGTTATCTTTTTTAGAGAAATGTAGTAAATTTTTAATACTATATTTGTTTTGAGGAACCAAAGTTGTACCAAACTCTTTAAAAACTTTTTGAAATTATTTATTAAACCAAGGATGGTAAGTAAATTTTTTAAAATTATAATTGTCTTTTATTTTTTTAAGGGTAGAAATATCATTAACAGATTTTTGATATTTAAATTTTTCAATCTTGTTTTGTATAAAATCTTTATTAAAACCATTAATTAAAGCCGCATTAATATGTTTTATTCTTTATTAAATTCCTCTTTATTCAGGGGTATATTTATTAATCTATAAATCAAACTATTAAAAACAGCAAATTTATGTGGAAAAGGGCTAAAACGTTTATTTTTTATGTAATTATTGATATCAGTAGATTTCCTATAAATTCCAAAATCCAATTTATTATTATTATTATTATTATTATTATTATTATTATTATTATTATTATTATTATTATTATTATTATTATTATTATTATTATTATTATTATTATTATTATTATTATTATTATTATTATTATTATTATTATTATTATTATTATTATTATTATTATTATTATTATTATTATTATTATTATTATTATTATTATTATTATTATTATTATTATTATTATTATTATTATTATTATTATTTATCTTCAAATCCAAAAAAGGAAGAAAACCATTAATTTCAGTTTCTAATGTGAATTTTATAGCTTTATCTTGTAAATTTAGTAATTTTAAAGCATCATTTATTTGTTTATCAAATAAATTTGATAAATCGGCCGTAGCAGATCATTTTTAGTCATTTAACCATAATATAAATTCTGAAGTTAAATTATTAAAACAATTAAATGTCCCAATAGATTTAATAGTTTGGGAAAATATATTTATTTTAAAAATAAATATCACTTAATGACTTTTGAAATACCAGCAGTTGATTCTGTTCTTAAGTTTGTTTCGTTTTCAGATTTTGGTAATACTGAAAAAAACATAAGAACATAGTAACTTCTTTAACAACGAATTTGTTTTCTCCTGTGGTTTTCTTTGACTGAAGATGTGAACAAGAGTTTGTGAAATCGATATCAATTAGAAAGAAGAATTAACACAATTTTCTTAAGTTAAGTGAAGCTTTTGTTACAAATAAGTCAAATGTGATGGTCTTTAAAAGAGGAACAAAATTGAAGAGGAACAATGGTTTTTAGACGGACAAAATTTAGAAGTCATGAAAAATTTTGAATACTTGGTTACAATGAATAATATGGAGAATGGAAAGCACATGGCAGGAAGTTGGTAGCTAAAGAAAAGGTAGTAATGACAAGAATAAGGATATGCAAAGCAAAACTCGATATGTCAAACAAATGTTAGAGGGAATGCATGAAACACTGGTGGATTCAAGGGTGTTGTATGCTGCAGAAATATAGGGGATGTCGAAAGTAACAAATAAAATAGAACAGTTAAACAATTTGCTAAAGAGGTGTTGGGATTGTCTAGATCAGCTCCAGAAGTAGCCTTAGTACAATTAGGAAAAAATGAAAGAAAAAGTATAATAATTGAAAGAGTTTTAAAATGTTGGTATAAATGTTTGATAAAAAATGATGAAATCCTAAAGGTATGTATGAATCAAAAGAAAATGGGAGGTAGAAAAAGTTGGGGTCAGAGGCGGATAAAACTGTGGAAGATATAGGAATGGGGGATTTATGGAAACTACAAACTAGGAATGTAGAAGGTTTTTGGAAAATAATTAGAACCAGAGTGGAGGATATAGAAAGATGAGAAATATGGGGAGGGCTAGAAAATAATTAACAGAATGGGGAAGAGAAAGCTGTGTAGATCAATGTTACAAACAAGAGAGGGAAGGAATGGCTTGGATTAGAACAGGATCAATGTTCTTAATGGGACTAAGAAGTAGCAGATTAGAGATATGTGAATTATGTGGAGAAACAAAAAGTACAGTTCATATTCTGACAGAGTGCAAAGAACTAGCAGTTTGGAGACAGAAAGTATGGGAGAAGAAACAGGGAAAAATGCAAAGCGAGCTGGTAGCCATAAAAATGGTTACAGGGAAAAATGAAAGTAGAAATAGAAATATAAGGAATCTGTTTTGGAAAGCTAAAGAGAAATGGATGAGAAAAGTAAAGAGTGGAAAAGAAAAAATGCTGGGACAAGGGGAAACAGATAGCAAACTAGAGTAGATGACAGAAGGGTGACTGTGCTACTCAGCAAGGCTAAAATGCCTGGGAGCCAAGCAGGCTGAGGTTAAAAAATGGCACCAAGCAATTTATACAACTAGACTAAGAAAACCTGTATGTAATGTAGATAAAAATATTGTAAATAGCAAGTTGTATAAAGAAATTCAATTCAATATTAAGTGGGAGTTGTTTGCTTTGCTCCATATGTATAAAGAGTTTAGGTTATGTTGAAGTTCCAAGCAATCTCTAACACTACTGATACTTCTGCAAGACCGCCTCGGTAGTGTAGATGGTAGCATGTCTGCCTCACGTTCAAGAGGTCCCGAGTTCAAATCTCTGTCAAGGTGAGTTACCTGGATAAGGTTTTTTCCCAGGTTTTCCCTTATCCTTCAAGATGAATGTCGGGTAACTCTAAGCTCCACGGACCCTGGAATTATTTGAGCATCATTTCACCCAATTCATTCACCGTCTGATATGACTTAATGTTGGAGGACGTAAATTGAAAAAAAAAAAAAAAAAATTCTGCATAATTTAACATCAATTATACTTGTGTTTCATTTATGAAACACAGAAAAACAATGGTCCTAAATTGGAACCTTGGAATTTCCCTGAATTGACATTAAACTGGTATGACATGCAATTTTTATAATAAACCACCTGAGATCTGTCTTCTAAATATGATTGAATTATTTTCCTTAAGGAATATGAAAAACCCAATTTTGATAATTCAGCAAACAGTTGGGATTAACTTGATCAAATGTCTTTTCAAAATCAGTATATATTACTTCTATTTGCTTAAACTTATCTAGTTCTAATGATATAAATTTGATAAAGTTAAACAGATTTGTAACAAAGTATAAACTTGAAAGAAGCGTAGAGACAGTGAAGCACAACTTAACACAAAGGTGAATCGAGAAGATATTGACACACTACTTCACTCACACTGTTTTTTCACAGGACATGTTTCAAGAGCTTTTGCTCTTATCATCAGCTGGAACTCGACTACTGCAAATTGTAGTGGTTTCCTCTTTCTCCATGTCGTCGATAGATGGCATGATGTACTTGTCAAAGATGTCTGGTGGTGGAGTTTCAAAATTCATGACTCTATGACGATTTTTGTTAATGAAGGTTTTGTCCCATATGGAAAGGTCTATGGGGTGATTAGCATATTTTATTAAAGATGTTTCCAAGTTGATATCATGTCTAGTATTAAAAAAATGAAATAAAAAAATCAGAATTTTTTCAGCTTTAATGGACAGATCTATAAACAAAAAGCGGGCCTAGCTATGGGCAACCCATTGTCTCCTTTCTTAGCAGATTTATTTATGAGCGCTTTTGAAACACATATCACAAAAATTTTTCCAAGTTATTTCAAAGTTTGGTATCGCTATGTTGACGACATTTTTGCAATAGTACCTAAAAAACTCATACAAGATGGTCTTAGACTTTTGAATATACAAAATCCAGCTATAAAATTTACATTGGAAACGGAAGAGGATGGTGTGCTTCCCTTTTTGGACATCAAGATCAAAAAAATGAACAACCAACTCACTTTTGGTAGTTACAGGAAACCGACACACACAGATAATTATATTAAGAACAACAGTTTCAACCCAAAACAACACCAACATGCCATTTTCAACAGTTTAATATTTCGGATGATCAACTTTCCACTAAACAGAGAAGATTATCAAGAAGAATACCTACACATAAAAAACAACGGTTTCAACCTAAATTTAGTAGACAAAACAGTTAACAGACTCAACAAAGCTAAGAAAATAAAAGAAACCACCACCCTAGAACCTACACGAGAAAAAGAGAAAATTTTTTTTTAAAAAAATTCACCTTCTATCCATCAACCTATAATAAATTCCAAAAAATCTTCTCAAAACACAACATAATTCTTGCACCTCAAAATAGGTTTAATATCAGAAATTTGTTAAGAGGCCCCGCCAAAAAATTCAATTACTACCAAAGAAAAACCAGGAATCTGTGAGATCAAATGTGAAACTTGCCCTAAAATTTATATAGGATAAACAAAAAGAAATATTGACATTAGAAGTAAAGAACATAAAAGAAACATTAAAAATGGTGAAACAGAAAAATCAGCAGTGGCTATTTTTTGAATACTAGACATGACATCAACTTGGAAACATCTTTAATAAAATACTTTAATCACTCCATAGATCTTTCCATATGGGAAAAAATCTTCATTAACAAAAATCATCATAGAGTCATGAATTTTGAAACTCCACCACCAGACATTTTTGACAAGTACATCATGCCATCTATCGACGATGCGGAGAAAGAAGAAACCACTACAATTTGCACTAGTCGAGTTCCAGCTGATGATAAGAACAAAAGCTCTTGAAACATGTCCTGTGAAAAAACAGTGTGAGTGAAGCAGTGTGTCAATATCTTCTGGATTCACTTTTGTGCTAGATTTGTAACAGTTGAACTTTAGGGCATGAATCCATGCTGCAACAGAGAAATCGCTAACTTAACATTATTAAATATGCACACTTAAATAATACTTTCAATTATTTTTTCTGGTGTAGGTAGAATAGCGATAGTCCTGGCAGAAAAATGTTTCTGCAATCATGCTGAGGTGTAGAATGAAGTGACTTTGTGGCTTGGACATTGGCGGCAAACTCCTATGACTTGTGCATATTTCTTAATTAGTAATGTTTTTATTCTTTTTATCAGTTCATCAGGACTGACTTTCTGGATGCACCTCATAGTTTTGCTTTATTACTACACTTACTTAGATCATATGTTGTGTCTGGTTATTCTTTATGTGCCTTCTTTATATATCTCAACTTGCATGGCACTCAGGCCTTTTAGCTCTGCTGGGTAGTTCTTTGTCCAGCCTTAACATTTTATATAGTTTTCATTAAAGAGTTGGTAGATTTCTCTTTCTCACTAAATTTGAAACAACTAAGAAAATAAAAGAGAAAGAAACTTTTGATAGAAAGAAATATATGTACATGTTTAGGCTTTCACGGCCGTGTTAATCCAGTAGAATGTTGTTTCCGGAGTTGAAGGCCGTGATCTAGACAATGAAAACATATCTGATGTTTCGTCCGTAGCTCTGTCGGGCATCTTCAGAGATTCTAAGTCTTGTCTGTTCACAACTAGACAAGAATGAACAGACTAGTTGTTAGACTAGTTGTGAACAGACAAGACTTAGAATCTCTGAAGATGCCTGATGGAGTTACGGGCGAAACGTCAGATATGTTTTCATCGTCTAGACCACAGCCTTCAACCCCGGAAACAACATTCTAGTAGAAATATATGTCTTGGTAAAACAGATTTTTAGGTAGAGATGGCCTACACAAATAGGAAGGAAGCCACTAAGTTAGAAAGGGTAATGGTAAATGTACAAGGTGCATGTGTCAGGGAAACTAATACCAAGGGGAAAAAGCCAAAAGATCTTAATCTGCAATTGCAAACACAGGAAGGTAAAGAAAATGATTGTATAAACTATGGTATCACAATTGAAAACATTTTATCCCAAAATAAAAGTCAGAATTAGAGAAAGCATGTATGTTCACATAAAAATATTTTAGTATCTTTCACTAAAACATATATAACAAACAAAAGAGCAGCAGTTGAACAAACAGTCCTAGAATTACAGCCTAGAGTACAGAACATGGGTTAAAAATAATGACCTCAAGGCAAATTGCTATTAAAATTGTCTTAGCCTCCAGCTGTTATAGAGAAAACATACAAGTGAGGGAGTAGCCATATATGCACAGCAAAATACTAAATATAAAATATTTGACTTTTGAATTTATCAACAGAGGTGCAGACAAATCACTACTCTTTCCCCAATCAGTAATAAAACGTTAGAAATAATAAAAACTAATAATTAGAAAATTTACATACCATCCCAAAGCTACATACCTTTTCCAAAAAGTCTTCAAAGAACACATTACTTTGAACCCACAGAACAAATTCAGTGTACAGCACATTTTGTTGTATAATACAAAGGAGAAACCTACAGACAAAAAAATCTGGTGTGTACCGCATAAACTGCAAAGGCTGTGACAACTTTTACATTGGAAAAACTAAAAGGAATTTGAACATTAGGAAGAGTAATATATCTTTATAATAGTTTAAATTTAGTTTTTTCTTTAATGTATATAAGAAATTGTATACATTTTTATTTATAGATCAACAAGAGCATTATTTGAAATTTTAATTAAAGGGTGTGTTTTACTTAAAGAGCATTTTAGGAACATCAGGAACAAAGAAATAGACAAATCAGCGGTAGCGTACCATTTTTGGAATGATAATCACGATATAGAACGAGAAATCCACTTCCTAAAAAGTGTTCAGGGTCCAACTGCATTAATCACGTGGGAAAAGATATTAAAAAGATATTCATAAAGAAATATGAAGAAAAACTGCTCAATTTCGACACCATCTTTGAAGAGAACCCAAATTTCAAGTTAATCAAGATATCAGCAGAGGCGCCCTTATCGCTTCCAAGGAGTTTACCAAATCAACATTCAGTAGTCGACATTAGCTAAGGATGTCAGGAAGGTCCTAACGAAACATGTTCTAGGTAAGCTCTAGCAATATGTGGAGCATTGAGTACTAGTTCGACTTAAAATTATATTGTATTGGCCATGTTTATAAAAATTTTAGAATGGAAGACTTAAATTTAGTCATAATCAAAGAGGGGTTAGTGTACCATTTTGGTTAACTAATAGGAAGTGAATTGATAAATATGCTGAGAGTAAAAACAGAAATGCTAATAGAGGTTAAAAGAATAGTAAATAAAGTAGCACTAAACACAGTAAGATTTAATCCCAACAAGTAGTAATGGAGAAATTTAAATATAACTATAAATATTGTTTTATTGTTTGTTGCTAATTCTCTTCTGATTGGATTTTCTCCATTTTTCTATGAGTTTCCCTGTAATATTTACACAGATGAACTGGAACACTGGCATTAATTTTTTAGATTGCTTGCACTGGTTTAGGTGGTCTCTATTCATTGCTGTCTGTGGGTCATTGCATAGTATACATCTTGAAGAATTGAAGTCACGTCTAGTCACTAAGCGAAAAAGGGACACTACTGAGCTTCTTGGTATGGTACTAGTATTTTCCAAAAGTGTTTTCCATGATTTATTTGTACTTTTTTCATAATAAATATATTGTCAATGTGTATGGATTTCTGAATTTATATATAATTTTGATGTATTATAAGAAATTTTAAGTTTTTTAATGGCACTTATACATAATTTTGAACTCTTTATGACTGTACTGCAATAACATCATTTTGGAGAAATCAGACTCCAAGCACAAAATAGCATTTAACAAGTATAAAGCTAGCAGTTGGTCTACAAAAGTTATAAATAAATAAGTTAAATAGATAAATGCAGTTTCTTAAAAGCTTTAAATTTTGCAATCTAGATGGAAACTCACATAAGTATATAGAGAACTAGAAAAAAGTCATGAATTAAGTAATGAATGAAGCAAAGAAATTTTATAACCATAAGCTTCTCCAAAATTTGGAGAAAAAAAAAAAACTACAAGAAAATGGGTAGAAAATGTAAACAATGTAAAGAATACTACCATTATATCAGACCCAAAAATATAAGTGACACATTTAATGAATAACATAAACATAGTAACAAACAGGAATTCAGAAACTAACAGTGCAAGCAATAGACAAAGGAAGTGTTTGTAAAAATTACAACTGACAAGTTGGTAAAATAGATCAATATTTTAAAATGTACAAACTCTGGTGGTTTAGATGAGTATTTAAGCAAAATGGCAAAATATTGCAAGTATGAACTAGCCGAGACCACTCTTACATTTAATAAATGAAAGTTTCAATTCAGTTATCTTCCCAAAGAAGCTAAAATGAGTAATTGTTAGACCAATATACAAACAAAAAGACTCAAAACAAATTATAGTGTGCTTTGTTTTTTCCAAAATAATAGAAAGTGTTTTTATGGAACAGCTGCAAAACTACTGCAGTAAATACCGCATAGTGTCTGAATACCAGTTTGGTTTTCAAAAAAAGAAATAGACAATACACTTAATAAATACTATATGCGCAAGATTTCTTGAGTATTCCGGTCCAAGTCCTCATTCGGTATGTTTCGTCTATTTCTGTAAACACAGATGACAACTTTGAAACAGGAAATGTGCTACACACTGTGACATATAGTGGCTAATATGCTAAGCTTTCACACATATGCCATTTCATTTTGAACAATTTTGAGGTTAATTATTAGCCAACCAGTCTACAACAAATCCAAAAGCAAGACTATGTTGTCAGTGTTATGGCTCTCTAAAGGGGACATGCTATTTTTCGTCTACTTCCGTATAACTGTGATCTGGATGCAATTGAGCTGGCATGGGCAAAAATAAAGAATGTTTACAAAGAACGCAATGTTAACGAGAGCCACAAATCTGCGAAAACTTGCTATAGAAGCGACGGATTGGGAAGGATACAATAAGAAGGCCCAAGAGCTGGAAATGCAATATTGGAGAAATGATGGTGTAATAGAAAATGCAATTAATGAAATTATTAACACATTAGAGGATACCAGTGATGAAAGTGACGCAGTAGACTTTGAAATTGAAGAATCACAAAGTGAGTGAGTGTTTATGGCTGTCATAATATATGTTTTCTACTTTTATGTGTTTCATAACAGTAAATATATAAGCATAAAGCATATCGGATGGAGTTCAATTGTTTGTTGCCACATCTCATAGCTTCGGCACATATTTTCGCTTTCTTACCGAAATTTGGCTGAATTGTGTTTCTCTAGGTTGACCACACTGCAAAAACAAAAGCATGTTAGCTCTCTTCTCCTCTGCCCGCACCACACCGTAAATCCAGCAAGAAATCTTGCACATATAGTAAAGAACATTGCATAAACATGAAAGGACTGAATAGGAAAGAGGTTGTGGTGGCAATTTTTCTGCACTTATCAAAATCCTTTGACTGTGTTATATCAGAAAATGAATGTGAAAGTTATGGGGTATGGGGCATACTACTAGATTGGATAAGGTTATATTAATCAAACAAATGACAGTGCGTAGAAGTAGTGCATAATATAGAGGGAAATCTTAGCAAAATTCAATTCTTCTTCAACCATGTAACTCTCAGTATACCACAAGGTTCGAAATTGGGGTAGTTTATAGTATACATAAACAGTCTGTTCAAATTAATTCAGGGGACAGGAAAATTAGCTATTGGATATGCAGATGATACTGCAATAGTGGTAACTGGTAATACAGCAGATGCGCAAAAAATGCAAATACATCTGATAGAACTAAGGATGGCATTGAATACAAATGAAACCAAATGGATTTAGACCAGTATAAGTAACAAAACACAAGTCAGCTTCCTTTTAGAAATAAATAAGCAAATTAGGAAATTATTGCAAACAACTTTATAGGCCTAGTCAAAGATAACTTAAAATTGAGTTGACATACAGTAAAACTACCAAAGAAAATCACATAGGTATATATTCTTAAACAGGTCACAGAAATCATAGGTGAAAGTAGCACAGTTCAAGTATACTATGCCTTCATACACTCATACCTGAGTTACATGATTATCTTATGGGGACCATCCAACCTATACACAAAGATGATCTGGTTAGCACCATGTTTCACCTCTGCTATCCTCTATGTTGGATATTGGGACATACAGATCACTACTGTAGTTCTTCAAATGCTCTATACTGAATGTACACTATAAGGTGTACTGTATTAAAAGGCATATGAGGCGGGGCTAGGGAGAGCTCACCTAGAGTGACTGTCCTATCATATTTGTGCAGTGTTGCCTAGTTCGGAATGCACAGCACAAGGGTGAGCAACAGAGATTTCTCTTTTTCATGCACTGAGAATTACACATTGTAATATGCCTCAATATATGTGGGAAGAATTTTTGAGGCAGTCTGTACAAAGGCCATTTTTCGATGCCGCATGGTTCTTGAGTTATTGCTTTAAGAATAAACACCTGACTCCCGTGTTTATGTTTATGGTATGCTTCAACTTCCAATCTTTCCCTATGTTATTCCTTTTCATTACTCAGTACTGAGTGAGATGTTACGAAGTGTTGTTAGGAACTGCATAAAGTGACCACAGAGCACTGCAGTCCAGGAGCGCACTTTGAAGTTTGGTTCAAGAGCAGTACATAATACAAATTGAGTATGATTCTTTGTGTAACTGTGACAATATGAAGAAAATTCACATGTTGACGTTGAGTTTTGTGAACTGTGAACAATGTCACTTTCAAAGCCTGGTACCAGTGGCGCAGGTACTAAGGGTAAGGTACTCTGCTCCCAGGCCAGAAATATTTTTGAAGTGTACAGGTTTTTTAAGGAATTTTCATCTGAGAAATTGCGTGACCGGATCAATTTTTCATAAAGCCAGGAACACACAACCAGAGCGTGCAATGTGAGTGTGCATACTGTATCGCATATTGTGAAACAGGACAAAACGTTTAGCACAGAAATTGGTGAACGTTTATTTATTTTATTTAAGCTAGCAACTCCTCTAGAGTAAGTCGTTTTCAGAAATCCAGGTATGTTATTTTCAGTAAATGGCTTGTTAATATTGAATGTTACAGTTTATAATGTTATCATAATTATCCTTTGCTGCGTAAGTTCACGTTCTGACATTTTGTCAGACAACAAATGTTACTTTCCTCATTCTCTCTCCCTATCTTCTGCTCTCTAGCGCATCAGAGGGCAACAAGGCAGCCACCATGTGCACTCATTGGTTCAGCTTATATGCCTTCTAAAACCATGTGCCGTTTAGTTGTATACAGTGCCAAAAAATCTGCACCAGCTTTGGGGACTGGAACTTTATGTATTCTGTGACAGGGAACTGGAGCACTTTTCTCGAACTCATGATGCAAGACAGATCAAGTAACATCAGCTATTTTTGAGTTACTCCATATTGTACATTTAAATTTACATTGAGTTTTAACTCCAATATATTTTAAAATATTAGATATCCTCCGCCCCTTTTTTTTTTCTTACTAGTCTTGACTGATAAAACTTATTGGTAATTGAGTCTTATCTCAACTTATTACATGCTACAAAGTGAGTATTATTTCACTATCATCTCATTAAAATTATGTGTTTGATGTGATTGACAGAAGTGCTGTAAAGATATGATTTTAAATAAATTATTTGTAGAGTGCCTTTGAAGATAAATATTAATCAGTGCAGAAAGGTGCTACTATTACACATCAGATAAAGAAAATTCAAATAACTGATTGAAAGGTGTAATTTATTAATTACTATGATCCAAGGTTATAGCTTTTTCTTACAACTCTAAACTTAACTGTTACTTTAAATATAAAAATCGGAAGGATTTTTAAAGTGAAGTGTTTTTCATGTTGAATTTAGAATGAGTCACACCATTTTTAACATACCTTTACTTATAGGTTATTAAAACTAACATTTTCGTGGCCATTCATTCTGGTCAGCAGTTGGATGACTGCAGTTTATTCTTTCTTCTCTCTCTCTTCTCCCAGTTGGTTTTCATCCTGCTGACATTTAATAGTTAGGTAACAAAGCTGTAAGCAACTATTCATTGGCAGGATTTAGAAGTCATGAGGATAAAATATTTTTGACCAAATAATAGCTTATGAAATGAAAATATGTGTAAAGATTGTCTGACTCATTCTAAACTTAGCTGTTATTGCTCATAATATACTTTTTAACTTTATTATAGTCAGTAAAGGAGGGAGAAATTATAATTTTAAAGATGAGAAAAATATTGAACACGGGTATCTCAGTTCCTCTTCCTATCTATTATTTTGCACATCTACCCCGAATATGCTTGAGAAAAATAAAGTAATGCACAATATGCGACATTCTTTATTATATCTATTTCAAACAGCACTTAGTGTATACCAGTGCTGAGAGCAAGCAAGGAGAATTGGGAAACCATTTTTCTTTAAATATATCAAAAAAGGGTGGAAAAGTGCCAAATATGTCTATATATTCCATTCATTGATAAGCTTTTGAATATGGCAATTAGGGTTAACAGCAGCATCTACTTTTGTCAATTTAAATCCTAAAATAATTCCAAAATTACCAAGAAAATAAACTGTTTCCACCTTTTGTCTCATAACTGGACATTATTGAATAACTATCCCTATTACTAAAATTAGGCAAGTGTCTATCATTGTGTCTATCCCTATACTGCAAGGGTGCAAGCTCTTGTGGTTGTAAGGAATAAGAATGGCACTAGAGAGGGAAGAGGAGTGCTAAAGGCCAGATGGACAGTGGCATTTCATTGTTTTCACTGAATGCATAAAACTGAACAGTGCAGATAAATGTCAAAACCACAGTAACTGGTGCTATTAGTGTCATGTAGTATGACACTATTTAAGGATGACCTTTTTACTATAGTATACATTTAAATTTAACTTAATTCAAAATGCCTAATATTGACAAAAAGTAAGAAGAAACATACAGACCTTCATAGCCATTGTAATGTATTCACTTTCACATCACAGTGCTCGTGCTAATGAAAATATGTTTATTGTCACTGGTGGACCTATCATCTGTTGCCATATTCACAGTGATGTAATCTATAACCGTGACATGATTCCGTCTGTGCACATGTCTTGTTTTTTTTTTTTTTTTTTTTTTTTTTTTTTTTTTTTTTTTTTTTGAATATTCAGCTTCTGTTTCCTCAACTTCCTTACTTTTTCCTCGGGTGATGGACTTCCAGTAGGGGAATAAATCTCCTTTCCTCTTTTCTTCATTGCAGTTAATGCCACATTTTTGCGAGTAATTCACTATCTCTTTCTTGGTAGGATATATGGGCACTTTACAGAAAAGATTCAATGTCCAAAATTATAACTAAAAAAGATGGGATGTGTGGAATAAACATTTCTTTCAACCACTTCAACCACTTTTTTGGTTCATTTGGTCATAGTAATCCCCATTGGTCCTTCCTGCCTTATAGAGCAGTTTCACTACATTCACAAACCTCTTCTTCCCTCCAGCATGAATCGTAAAATGATGAACCGAGTGCCTGAATTGTAACTTTCGCCAACTTCAAAGACCTCATCATCTGCCAAAACTTCTTCTCAGGTTGCTGTCCAATCAAGTTTCATCTAAATAAATAAGTTTTCACCACATTTCTGCAAAACTTTAATATATATATATATATATATATATATATATATATATATATATATATATATATATACAAGATACTCATACCATGTAGAAATTTAGGTTTCTCAATTAAAATCTTCTGTTTGCTTCCACATTTTCTCCACACAATAGTTTTTAAGACTCTTTGAAGATATTCATATTCATTTATTTCATCCTTAAGATCATGTTTACATGATATTGTGACCCAAGGAAATGTATCCTGTGCTTAACAATCGGATGGAGTTTCTTTGACTTTGTAATTACTTCCTGTATTTTTCAGAGTTCCTGAACAACTTCCCGGATAACACATTTGTCAAATTCACCCACAACACTTTTCGGTTATCTTTTGGTTTATTTCTTTTTCCCCTTGGTGTTGAATATAAAACAGAATGTTCACTTTGCTCCTGAAGTTGTTTATGCTTCTTTCTAATCTTCAGAATGAAATTTTCTGACTTTCCACAATAGTCTGCTGCCTGCACCTGTAACGTAGGGGGTAGCATGTCTACCTCATGCAGGGAACAAAATTTTTTTTGTTCAAATTATTGCTGTTTTAAGAGGTCCCGAGATTGAAGCTCAGTCAGTATGAGTTATTTGGATAAGGTTTCTTCAGAGGTTTAGGTATAATTTTATGCAGCATTAAATATTACATTATTTTGTGATTAGGCAGTGCAGGAACCCCTGGTGAGCGAACCTCAAAAGTTATTGGGATGCACTGGCCATGAAAACAAAATCATTGATCCTTGCTCTTTATCAGTGACCCTAACCTCACTTTCAGGTAATGGGGCAAAGGGCAGTTACCTGTGAATAAGTCGACTAATGACTCGGACAGTTCCAAGCTTGCTAATTTTGCTATGATCTTAATTGTACATTACTTTCAATTAGTTACTGTAAACTCAACAGCTTCAATGCTTTATTTAGTATTATTAAACACAGTGAAATAAAATGCTTGTCTCATCGCATAAGGCATTTAGTTTAGGTTAACTTTATCTACAATCCTTTGCTTTGTTCTCTGTTCTTTTTATCATTTAATGCTTCTATCCTCAACCTCACTAACATTAACCTCCCTATAAAAAGTTTAAGTTGCATATGTCCACGAGCTTATTTGCCATCATGGACTATTATAATCGAATGTTGGAACACGTTAAACACCCATAAACAGATAACTAAGGAATAGCTTCTTTATTGTGGTTTCATAAGCCAAAGAAATTTTTATTAGTGGCAAACTGCTACAACAGGCAGCACAGTGTGTCACCTACCTGCGATTCCTTTGATAGCGTGAGTCATGTGGCATTATTCCTGTCACTGCCTAATCCACACTCATTCTGGGGCGTTATTTTTATGTGGCTTATTCCGCTGCCCCCTTTGTTACCTGCTTGAGTGGGATATTTAAGGAATAATTGTGCCTGGATTTCTTGTGACATATTTTTATTATATTCCAACTGATGAACCTCACTATAGACCACAAGATTTTGTTTACGAATGGTTTCTGATGAACCCTCATCCACAATAATTTACAATAGCTTGGCACTTGTAACAAACAAATGCTTAGAAGCGAGAGCATTGCCACTGATGCTCATGTAAGGAACAATAACAATATCAAGTGATAATTTCTGTTTATGCTAGCATTGCCACGTCACCAGCTTACTCCCCTTCTCACTGCATTCCTCTCCCCACAAACACACAGAGCTGGTTCCCTAGCAGTAGGATTGGCTTTTCAACCTCATGACAGTACCCACCGTTTACCAGAGAAGAAATAATGAATATGGAAAATCTAGAATCATGTCAATGAAGATGTATCCTGATTCTACAACTAACTACTGGGAGGCTAGAAGGAGAGTGGCTTTGCTGTCAATTCCTTAGCATTAAAAATACACAAACATATGCACATGCACTCACTCTCTTTTTGTCAATTTACCTTAGGAAGTTGGTCCGTTTAATTAAGTTAAATAGCTTAAAAGCATCCTCATTTTATGTTTCATGTGGTGAAGGCCAGATTATAAGAAACTATCCCTTCTACGTCAGCGGTTTCCTAATGTGTGTACGATCGCTCTGACAGCAACAGCCACTCCTCGTGTCAGAGTGGATATCTTGAGACAGCTGGGCATGAAGAATCCAAAATGGTATGTGTACTATATATATAATTCATTCAACCAAAGCTCATATTACTTAATTTATACATTGTAATGAATATTTCCACATGGTTTTCCATTTAAAATGTTAAAAATAAAAGAATAAATAAATAGAATTGTTTGCTGTATTAACTTTTTTAATATCAACTGTGTATATATCCCAGGTCAGCTATTGAGATTATGCTAGTTTACTCTCCATGCGTGATGTAGATTAAACTAAACTCATCCCAGAAAAATAAAATTTCTGGTTTGAAAGAAACCTTTTATGCCATGATAGGTGTAAAACTCTACTTTGCTTGACAATTTGTTTATTAAATGATATATTAACAGTATTTTATATTATACAACATTTTTCTTCCATTTTTATGTTACTTTATTGTACTGTTCTTTATAACATTGTATATTAAATTAGACATATAAATAATCTAGCTAGAGACCTAAAGTGACATGAAAAGGTAATGGGAATAATGCTGTCCTTCATTCATTTGTCATGGCATTGGTACTGTTGAAATTGTACTATATCTGGTTTTTCTTTTCCTGAAGTTCTTGTATCACACTTGTTGCAGTTGTTCCTTGTGAATCTCTTCGTGCAATGTGGCGTTGGTTGAATTTTCTTCATCCTATTCATGCCCCAGGTTGGGAAGCCATATGTGGCTGTTGTTCCTCACGAATCTCTTCCCACGATGTGATGTTATGTATCAGCTTTCATGAAGTTTTATATTGTCTCTCCTCCGCTTAGTAGTTAAAAATATATTTTAATTTTCTGGCGAAATTCTTTTTAAAGTTGATGAATTGTTCAAAATACTATTGTTGCTCCGGTTCGCATGAGATCTAATCTCAGTCGTGGTATCAAATAGTTTAAGTATGGAAACTTAAGATGAAATCAAAAGGTTCAAAGTTTTTCTTTAATTTAAACTTGAAACTCTCAATTTAAATAAGATTTCTATTTTGAATCAATATATTCACACAGTTTACAATAATACTGTTTGTAAGTTTGAGGAATAATTCGAACACAGTTCAAAATCTCTGGTTTGCAACCAGACTCTTGCAAAAATCCAGCACTTCCACACATGCCTACTCATGATGAAGTCCAGATGCAAAATACTCTTATCTTCTCCTTTTAATAATAATAATGAGAAAAGTGCGCTCAGATTGAGCATTAATATACAAGCATTGATATACAAGTACTTTAATCCTTGCTATAGTCTGTTATAGATTTCGTTCTTTTTTTACATTCTATCATGATATTTTTTGCATTGTTGACCACATAACGCACATTTGCAATCCACATTCGGTTTGTGAAAGTTTTTGATAATACATATCTTATGGTGAAAGCCGTGTAATGAAAGTCTTGCTGTCATATGTCTCTGGTTTCTGTATTCTCTGGTCCAGCTGTCATCCATCATGGCTGGTGTGTTGTAGAAATCCGGGTCTATCTCCTTCTTTTGGTCCATGATGTTGATCAGTTCCTAGTATGGTCCTGTTGATGGTAGGCAATGTTGTAGTCTGATGTCTTCTATGAAATAAGACTCTTTCAACATTTCATACATCAGTCGAGATGGCGCTATTTTTCCCACTCCTAGGATCCATTTCATGAACATTGTCTTAACTTATATGGTCTTATACTGTCTTAACTTTTTTTATTCTTTTTAGGTCGCCGATTTTAAGCTTTTCCCATATGATATCTATTTCCATATAGATATCTTCTCCTTTTCAATTATTGATTTTACCTAATCACCATGGTTCTAGTCCACGTCACTTTTCCCGGTGGGCAATACATTAATTTTGAATTACATAATTTTCTAATTTTTCTAACATAAAGTCCTAAAAACAATTTTCTATTATAATTTTGTCTATCCATTGAATTTATATTTACCATTTATTTAGATGGAAACCTTAACATTTATCTTCACCTGTTTGTGACCTACTCTTTTCAGTCATGTCCATCTATAACTCATATTAATTCACAACACAACTTTCATCATTTTAAATATATTAACATGAAATAAATTAATAAATTAAAAATGCTCTGGCACTTGGTGCATTAACAATGTTTCACCTTTTCATATGCATGTGTACATGATAGCATTAACTCTGATGTATAGTGTAGGTCTTCTAAGTAGTATGCTTCACTTGGTAGTTCATATGCGAGTCATGATGGTGAATATTTCAAGACACATAGGATTTTTTCAGAAGAGTTGCTTTTACCTTTCCATTGCTCTTCAGATTCTTTCTGTTTAGTTTCTCCCATATTAATTCCAATCCGTACATGATTATTGGGGTGATGTTTGCTTTGTAGAGAGATATTGCCGTGTGTATTGAAAATTGTATCTTCTGAAAATCTTGCATTCTCTGAAAGCTGTGATTACTTTTTCTTTCACATGTATGGTGAATATGCCTCCTGTCAGTTTTAGGGTTAACCGTAAGTATTTGAAGCTGTTTGTGACACTTATTGGTCTATTTTCGAGGTAGAGAGAGTCTTTTGTGGTATTTCTTCCACCTTTCCTAAATATCATTGCTGCTACTAAAATTAGGCAAGTGAGTCAACCTTGTATATACTTTTCTCCACTTACACTCACAAGGTTGACTCACTTGCCTAATTTTAGTAACAATGGCACTCCACTTTCTGAAATACTTCTTTTTATTCTGTATCATTGCTGCTGTCTTTTGAAGATTCTAGTTCATTGGTCTTGAGCCCATATCGTTAGATTGTTCAAGGCATCTTCTTGTTTGGATGTTGCTGTGATGACCATGTTACCCACATATACATAGACATACATGTTTTCTGTTAGCACTGATTTGGCTATATCTACAGTTGCGATGTTAAAAAGCATGGGGCTTAGGGGATCCACTTCTAGTACCCCATTTGTCTGTATGATTGTGTCCAATAATGATATGCTGAGAATTGTTAGAACAGTGTACTGCTGTTTTGCTCGGTTGATTCTGTTTAACACTTTATTTCTTACGGAAAATGTCAACAGTAATAAAAGAATAATATTTTCAAAATTTTTAATTGTGAATAAATGGCAAGCTTGCAGAAGGAGAGAACATTGATGAGGTTAACTTGTAAATATTGAACCAAAAAAATATAAATTTGTTAATAAATGCAGAGGCCCAGGGCATTATACTGGCAGAAGAATTGATGGATTAGTGAACATGGAATCAACACAAAAGACATAGCAATGGGAGAAAAGAAGGAAGTTATGTTAGAAGAAGATAGTGAAGTAGAATACAGAACAGGAGAGGTGGGTAAGGAGGGCAATGCAGACAGGTGACTGAGAGAAAGAAGGGATGACTACAACAACAGGATTGCAAGAAGATGGTGTGGAAGTCACTGTATTAACTAGCAATTTCATCAGGACGATATCCAGAGCATTTGGAAATAAATGTGGAAGTGAAAATATATTATTTGAAGCAAAAGGTTAGAAACAGTGAAGTATTTAACATTTGAAAGTAATGAGTCGGTAATTCAAACACAAACATCACTTAAATAATCCTTACTTAGACATGTTTCGGAGAATGGTTTGTCCCCATCTTCAGCAGTTATCCGACTGGTTGGATCCGTGGTTTCCTGAAGTGAGCTGGTTGTCTGTGGTGGCATCTGTTATCTGTGAGATGAACTTCCAGAGTTTTCAGGCGGCAATTCGAAATTTAAAGTACACAGTTTGTTTTTTATAATTAGCAACTTTTCCCAAACATCGAGTTCGGTGTTTCCGAAACATGAAATTGTACCAAATATAAAACTATTAAAGCCAGCCAGTAATGCAGCCGAACTCGATGTTTGGGAAAAGTTGCTAATTATAAAAAACAAACAGTATACTTTAAATTTTTAATTGCCACCTGAAAACTCTCTTTGGAAGTTCATCTCACAGACAACAGGCCACCACAGACAACTAGCTCACTTCAGGAAACCACGGATCCAACCAGTCGGATAACTGCTGAAGATGGGGACAAACTGTTCTCCGAAACATGTCCAAGTACGGATAATTTAAGTGATGCTTGTGTTTGAATTACCGACTCATTACTTTCAAAAGTGAAAATGTAGTTTATAATCATTTTGAATGGTTGGAACTTTTGGGAGAAGAAATGCACTGCATGGCTGGCAAAGAGAAAAAATGAGCAAAATAAGGTACCTAGGTTGAATGGTTAGAACTTTTGGAAGAAGAAATGCATTGCATGGCTGGCAAAGAGAAAAAATGAGCAAAATAAGGTACCTAGGATATGGAGGGAGGGAAAAGGTTGTTAGCATACAGAAGAGGAAATTATGTTAGATTATATAGTGAACCAAAAGGAACAAAAAAATCGGAAATACAACACCATATGACAAGACAAAGCAAGTAGAGTAGGAACATGTTAAAGTGGAAAGGGATAACGAGTGTAGTAGTGCATTATCAGGCTGTGAAGTACAATCAAAGAGAGATAAATTTGGTAATGAAAAAAAAAATTACTGTAAGATGGACAAAGAAGGATATGGACATTTTACCAAAGTGATAGGTTAAGAAAACAGTAAGTGAAGGAGTTGAGGGTATACAGTGAATGTGAGACTATAGTGAAATTGGAGTTTTCACTAGTGAAGTTTACAATGAAAACTGAGTAATAAATGTGAAGTTGATGAGAAAACCTGAGAAAAGTTAGAGGGGAGAGCGGCAGCAGGATAAATTTAATAAAGAAAAGTTATAATATGTACCAAACATGAAAATGTATTGAGGGGCTGCCCTGTTAGCAAACAGGCCAGGGCCCAGCTCCAGGGTAACTCAAGATGCATATTTTTAGTACTTAATTATATCACTAAAAGATTAAAGATAATCGTGAATAATTTTAATAATGAACTCCAAGCAATCTCAACATTGCCTAAATACACTATTCAATTAATACATAAAAAAGAAGCTAAAAACTGTAAAGTAACAAATATTACAATAAAATGTAATTATTTGTCACAAACTCCACTTTTTTTGTGGAAAGTCTATCAATTTTCTTAAAAAGATAAGTGAAGTTTGTGACCAATAATCGTTTTATTGTACCACTATTCAATGTCAAATACAAATAGTTACCTTGTGTCCTTCGGTAAGCTGCTTAACTTTCCTGATCAAGGTGACCTATTTATCTTTAACCTATTCATTCTTTACTCATTCCGCACAATGCAAACATTATTTAAACATATATGCATGTGTGAAGGAAATTTAGTTAATTTTTAATAAATCCAAATTAATTGAAAAAACTATTTTTGTAGTTTTTTGACACTCCATCACATTTTTATTTTTTGAGGGACTAGTTTTGGAAGCTGTTGCTTCCATACTCAACCTTGAAGGACTGACTATCATCTGTTGTTGTTTGCCATCTTCTTTCTTATGGTGCAGCTATGAACTTCTTTATCAAATTATTGACTGCAGGGATTTCAAACTTCATTACACAGTCCTATTTTACCATATTAAGATGCTCTCCCAAGTTGTCAGTTTGATTGGTGTATTACCCTTTTAATAATTTTGGATTTGGGTCAAGGTCATGGTTTTCGTTGCAAAGGTGAAATGCTACTGCTGACTTATCTTCCTGTTTCAGTTTGATGTTTCTAAAATGCTCTTTGACGCTGATTTTTAGGTTTCTTTTAGTTTGCCCTGAGTAGCGTTTTTCAGAATCCTTACGACTTACTTGGTATATTCCGGTTCTATTGATTGGTGGAATTTCATCTTTTGTTTTTGAATTCAACAATTTTAATACTGAGTGTCTATATGTAGGTGTCAAGGTGATATTTTATTCTGTAAAGATCTTTTTTAATTTATTACATGTTTTCGGGTGGTGAGTGAATCAACTGAATATGTTGTTGCTTTTTTTTTTTTTTTTTTTTTTTTTTTTTTTTTTTTTTTTTGCTTTATTGAAGTTGTTTGCTTCCTTAATGGTTTTCTTTAGCTTAGTTTTTTAATTTTCTTAAATACCACACTTTTGTTGTATCCAGTTTTTTCTGCTTTGTGAAGTATGGCTGTTTGTTCCTTGTAGTATTCTGTTTTATCCATGGGTATGTTGACTAGTCTATGTGTGAAGATTGTTTTTATTGCATGTTTATGTGTAATCAGGTTATAGTTCTGATTATTTGTGTAGTTTTCTGATTGTTGGCTTCCTTTAAATGCCAAATTTTTTTGTTTCCTACCTGATGATATTTAGGTCCAAGAAAAAGAGTTGTTCTATCTTGTACACATTGCTGTCAGTAGTTTCAGTTTTGGAACGAAAACCATGACCTTGACCCACATCCAACATCTACTGACAACGTGGAAGAATATCTTAATATGGAAAAATAAGGATCACGTAAGGAACTTTGAAATCCCATCAGTTGCTAATTTGATAAAAAAGTTCATAGTTACACCACCAGAGAGAAGACGGCAGGCAACAACAATACACAATAGTTGGACCTTCTAAGTTAAGGATGGAAGCAACAGCTTCCAAAACTAGTCCCTCAAAAAATAAAAATGTAGGTGACGAAGTATTAAAAACCGACTACAAATAGCTTTTTCAATTAGTTAAATATTTTAAAATGTACATTCATGATGATGAGTGATTCATGGTATCATAGCTAACCTTTATTTCATTGATATATTTAGTTTTCCCTATTTTACAATTATTCTGCAGCATAACTTAAAATTTTGTAATTCTAAGTCCAAATCTTTGCCAAAAGAATTTACTTAGAGAATTACACAATTTAGAACCACTATTACAATATTTACACTGTTATTGAGCTAAAACCAGTTACTGGCAGAAACAGGCTCATATCAAGGTCAAATAACATTGCATTACAATGCTCTGCAATGACTATAATAGTTGATACTGTATTTAACTGGTTGTGTGGTGAGAATACAAATGCTAGCTGTTTAATTCAGCCTATACTACTTGCTTATAAATAAGGCTATCTGCAATCCCTTAATATGTTTTGCAAATTTGTTCACTACTCTATTGTACTGCCAGTTGTAACAAAGAAAATGTTGTGGACTCCTGGACCTGCTTCACCCATTGGAGTATTTATGACTCAAGAGGATGTGTGTCAGCCTTCAAACCATTATTGTATTTATCACGCTATTTTTAAAATGACTAATGTATATAGAATTGTAACCAATAGTATATATTTATTTAGGCGAAGCCCAAAATTCTGTATGAATTCTTCTGGTGAATATTAATGAATATGAATATGCTGAACCAATTGTCACATCAACCACACATGCACACACTACGTATGCAGGTGATATAGCGAAAAATGGCAGAAGGTAGTGGGAATGCTGTTGGAAGAGCTCTTGATATTTTAGTTAATGTGTTGGTAGAAAGTGGTAATCTGAAGAATGAGTATAAGCAAGAGATTTTACAAACAGTGATTGTAAAAGTGAAGTAATTAAGAAGAGGAATAGAATCACTGAATTAGAACATCAGGTGATAAAAGCTGAATCCAACTGGCAAGCTCTTCAAAGCAGAAGGTAGTGGTGCGACATCAACACAAGTGGCTGGAGACTACGAGAACGGATGATAGCAGACTCTTAACGGCAGAAGAAGGAAGTGCTATGTGGAAGTTCTAGTCAGCAGTAATGGCACACAAAGGAATTGCAACCCAAGAAATAAAGACTTTCAATTTATTTGTTAAAACAATAATCAACATACCAAGCACATCAAGTCTCTAATCTAGAGAAAGGTGAAGCTGGCTAAAATAAAAGTTGGAGCTACTGCTTGGAATGGACAGATGTTAATAGAATCTGATAAAAATGTTAATTAAAGAAGGTATGCAATGAATTAAACAATGTTTGGGGTAATGAACTAGAAGGCTACCTCCTGAAACTTAAAAACCCAAGACTGATAGTTTTTAATTTGCCGGAAGATGTAACAATGGAAAATGCAGAAGAGATATTTATATTGGAAAAGTGCAAAATAAACCTTAACAAAGGGGGTATCGTGCCAAAATTGATTTTTGAAGAATGGAAAGAAACAAGAATTTGGTCATTGAAGTTAACACCTAACTTCAGAAATAGCTACAAGGCAGAAAGTTGAAAGTTGTATGGCATATCTTGCAAAAGTGCTGACTATATATTAGTTTTTTGTTGTCATAATTGCTCTAAATATAAGCATAGAGCATAAGATTGCAAAGGAGAGTTGACATCCCGTTTCGCACAGAAAAACATACAGTCAGTGAATGTAGCATGAGCAAAGAAAAATATTGATGCATCAGTTGTATTAATCATGAAAAATTTAATGATGAACCAGTAAATGTAAATCACTCATCCTATGACAAAAACTGCAGGTGTTACAAGAATACACTAAAAATAAATGCAGACAAAACTGCTTGACATGACTGCTAATTATTCAAAAACAAATATGAAGTGTATAAATGGTCTTCAAGTTGATCTACAGAATAATCGTAGGATTACATGTAGTCTAATAAGCATTATGAACGAGAATCATGTGGACGTTGCTTTAATACAAGAACTGTATCTTATAAATACTTACCTAGCTGGAATATCCAAATCACTTAGGGTCATGTTAGTGGAAATGGAAGAAATTTTTTTTTTTAAATAAATCTGAAATAGATGCAGTAACAGTCATACAACTGAAGATATCACAGAGACTAAAATTACCTACAAAATTTGTAAATTTTGCACAGTGGGTGCATATTTTGATATAGCAGAAGACATTGAGAAAAACATCAGACAAATGGAAGATCTTGTCACTTTGTGGGTTTGTAGAATTAAAAGTCTTGTTTGCAGCAAATTAAAATGCTCTTTATTTCAGTAAAAAGACACTTTGTACAATCCTGGCAGCAGTAAAATTCCGTAACATACACAAATGCAATATTCAAGGTCGTCTCTTTATTCTTGCCACACACAAACGAAAGAATTCATTACGGTACACTTACAATTACTACACAGCTGCACACACACAATTAACAACTCAATAGCAACTGACTCACTCTGACACTTTGCCGGCTTTTATACCTCCAGCCATTGTTCTAGAATTCAGTGCATCATTCGATAACAATCACGATGCAGTGAGAAAGATGGAACTATCTCTGTCTCTTTCTCTCTCTGTTTCTCTCTCAGCAAGTGTTCAGTGCTTGTCCACGCACCGGCTGCAGCTTGCACTAACAGTACAACAATGCTTCAGCGACAATATTTTAAGTTATGTCAAAGGAAATGGTTTGTTAATTGTAGTTGACAGCAATTGTCATAACAAAACATGGTACGACCTACTAACAAATCAATGTGGTAAAGTGCTGGAGAATTTCCTAACTGTGTGATCTGAGTATTATAAACAAAATATCTGAACCAACTATTGAGACTATGAGTCAGAAGCTATGTTGACTTAACAATAGTAAGTAATAAATTGTTGAGACTCGTGAGCAACTGGGAGTGTGGCACTCAGGAAAGCTGCTCTGATCACAAACGTGTATCTTTCAAACTCAACATGTCACAGCAGCAGAAACAAATTGCAAGCGTAAGTCAAAGACCTAGAACATACATAATAAAGGATGGCACTAAGAAAAATTTGATGTCATTCTTATGTCTAAAATCACATCCAAGTTCAACTATCTAAACAGCATTATGCAGTTATGAAGATTTTATATCATAATTGAAAGAGAAAGTTAATGACTATGGCAATGTTGATGAATTCGAAAACTTATCCTTAGCAATTATAGTGGCGTGTAGCATAGCTTGAAAGATTTCTTAAGGGGCAAAATATTGGCTGAAAGGAAATACCATACCCTGGTGGAATGATGGACTATATTAAAGAAAAGAAGAAATGCACTACAGAGACGACTTCAAAGTACTACAACAGAAGAAAATCTGTGATTGGAAAGGAAGACAAAATATTACAAAAGCAAAGATGAATATGAGAGGCAATTGCAAGAGATGAAATTTAACTCATGGAAAAAGTTTGCTGTATACCTGATGGAACCAACCCCTGAAATGTAATTTACAAACTAGCAGCAGTAAAACTCAAAACCACCACAGCACTGACAATGCTTGAGAAAGAAGATGGAACAAACACTATAGACACCGACGATACAAACATATGCTACATCGTTTGTGCCCGAAGATAATGAGATAAAAGATAGCACACACACCATAAAGAAATTAGAATGAAAGCTACAACTCCAGTAGACACTACAGATGATCTGCTTTTTACAACAGAAGAAATAATATCTGCTTTACAAAAGTTTAATCCACAAAAAGCACCTAATGAAGATGGATTAATAGCTAACATCCTATTAAGAGGGTTTCAAGTTTTAATGTTATGTTTCACAGAGCTGTATAATATGTGCCCGAGTAGAGGTCACTTTCCAAAAAGATGGAAACAGTCTATAGTGATTCCAATCTAGCAAGAACATGTCTAACTATTGTCCAATGAATTTAATAAATGATGTTGGAAAATTGCTTGGAAAAACAAATGATAGAATTAACTACCACATACGATCCAAAGATCTACTCATCATAATCATTATGGGTTTACCCCCTAGAGAGGAACAACAATTGCAACAATGGAAGTTAAACATTTCATTGAACATGTTTGAAATTAAAACATTATATAATCTTAACAAGCCTGGGTATAAAAGATGCATTTAATGCAACATGGTGGCTCAGCATCCTCAAAAAGTTAGAAGAACCCAAGGAACATCTTGAATTTAGCATCAAATTACTTCAGCCATAGGATGGCAAGATTTATCAATAAATATTCTTACAATAGAGAAAGAAGTTCAGAAAGATTGTTCTCAAGGATTCTGTTGTGATCCAGGATTTTGGAATATTATGTATAAGTGCATGTTAAATCTGCAGTTCAATAGAAGAACAAAAGTGATTGCCTTCACAGACAATATTGTCATCAAGTTGTTGTTGACTAATGGCACTGGGGATTAGTTGATTTGCATCATTTTCCCCCTAGCTTCCCAATATAAAGCCTGTAGGTTCCCACTTTTGAGACCATTACATTTGTCCAAATGGTGTCCAAATGGGGAACAACATAGTCCGCCTCCACGTGGTGTTCCCTGGATAACGCTAAATGGACTACAATGCAGGCATGCTTTCCAATACAAAAGAAGAGCACTTTTCAGTGCTGTTTTGGAATGCCAGGGGAATGACCCAAAGTAAAAAGACCATTCTGTTGTTTAAGGACTATGATAGACTATGATAGACCATGTTAGATATTGTCATCAAGAGGATCATACAAATTGAAAGCAGAAAATACAGTGAATCAGGAATAATGAAAATCCAGAATTGGGCCACAGGTAAAATAAAATTCAACAAGAAATCAAAGACTTTACTTATATCAAGGAAAAGAAATGAAGATAAATCAGTATTTACTTAAATAAGAAGAAACTCATTTCAACTAAAGAAATAAAATACCTAGGCACATATTTCGACAATAAATTTAGGCTGGCCCCGTAGCTCAGTCAGTAGAGCACCTGCCTGCCGGGGGGGGGGGTGCGAGGGGTCCCTGTTTTGATTCCCAGTTGGGGGTGGGGATTTTTCTACAACCAAGATGATTTCCCATCTTCCCCAGAGTCTGGAAGTATGAATGAGATTGCAAATGTGTGTTGTGATCTACTGGTTAAAAACAGAAATCCAAAATACCACCAACCCAATGTCTGCAAGATAACAGCATCACAACATGTTCCAAAGGAATGGCTGCCGATAGGACCATTGCAGTCAAAGGCAGGATATAAATGGAACAATAAAAATATAAATTTAATTTCAATGCACATATATGGTTCATCTTTTGTGAATAAAAACCGACTACAAATAGTTTTAAGAATTAATTTTGATGTCACTGTCAATAAATTCTTCCAAATATGACATAATTTGTGAAACATCTTCATTTAAGTTGTATGTGTCATGTCTAAATGAAAGAAAACAGTATGTTAAAATAAACAGGGATATTGTTATAAAAAGAAACATCAATTTGGAAAAGAGTAACACATGGAGGTCCCCAAGGTTCAGTAATAGGGCCTTTTCTTTTTTTGATCTCATAAATAATCGCTCACTGTATATTACAGATATTGTAAGTAGAGTTCTTTTAGCTGATGACACTAGTGTGCTGATGAACAGTAAAAATTTAAATGAGTGTGTAATTAAACTGAATTATGTTTTGAACTGCATGTAAGCTAACAAATTATCTCTGAATCTATACAAAACAAAAGTTGTTAAATTTATAACTCATCTAACAACACACACTCCAATAGAATTTGGGATTAATGATAATGCTATTTGAGGAAATTAAGGGGGTTAGAATTCTATCTGATGCTAAAACAGATCATTGTAAAATACTCTTTATAAAACAGAAGATTCCTACAATTGTAAATTTATATATCTATGACGTACTAATATATGTAAAAGAAAATATGCATAATAACAGTGTAAGGGAAGAAATACGTAATTACAATACAAGAAACATAAATTGGATATGCCATATCATAGACTAAGCAAGATGAATAAGTGTTATACACTGATAGGTATAAAGCTTTTTAATGCACTGTCGAACAGAATATGTAAACTCAGTCTTCAACAATTTAAGAGTAGAATTTATACATGGCTATACTGCTCGCAAAAGTTAAAGGCATATGAACGTTGGCCAATCCTCAAACGGAGCACTGTTACCAAGCGTAGTATGTGTACCGACAAAAGTTCTATACATAAGAGCAGTTTTATCTGGCAACAAAGTTTTTAGCTATTCTTCCCGTAATTAAACAACTCATTAAATATTCATAAAACATTAAGATCTTACCTTGACACACGTTACTGCAGTGGAACAGCAAGTATGGTTTCCAATCCAGTAAATCGCTTTCCAACTTTATGGGTTTTTCTCGGAGATTGAAACACAAGCACGCTCCCTTTTTCTAAGGATGAAATGGCTTCACTACAAATTCGTGACACTGTGTGCACACTACCTACATCACAAGGTTACAGAGTTAATTGCTGGGATTTTGAAAAATCTACAGTTGCCCTATGTCCTGGATTGGAGAGATTTTGTAAAAACTTGTTCATATTGAATATAATTTTTCTGCTCTGAAAATGAATCACTTCACGTTTGTTGATCGAAAAATCACTTGTCCCAGCTTCAAGGGACATGTTTATGCACTCAGATCACAAACACTGGAAAAAAGATGTGTGTATAGTAATAATTTAATGTAATATTAACAATATTTCAGCTCAAGTTCAACACACGACTTAATGATGCCATTCACTTTATCAAAACAACACCTTTACTCTGAAAACGAACTGAAAATTAACTCTGTTTCAAACTCTGTGACTTCAGTTTTCATAGTAGGTGCATTATTTATTTATGCTTGAGATAAATGTTATGAGGAAAGAATGGTGTTTTTCAGGCTTATCTGTGTTGAATGGATTGGATGTTGGGTGTAACCATAACCATGTGAAGATAAAAAGTGCATTGCTCATGTTCTAAGTATCGTAGAGACAGAATTTTTGTACAGTCATGATCAGAAAATGAAATTCTTTCTTTATTATAAAATTAGCATCTGTAATATTCAATATTTATCTGTAACATTTAACCATAGCCATGTGAAAGATAAAATGTGCATAGCTCGTGTTCTAAATATCATAGAGACAGGATTTTTGAATGTTCATGATCAGAAAATAAAGTTCTTTTTTATTATAAGATTGGCATCTCATTTTTCAAACATTTATCCGAGCGTAATTAATTAATATAATGTTCTCAGTTCAGGTAGACGAGATGTGTGTACCACATTCGGCAGCGCTGGTAGGAGGAGCAAGCTTAGGATTTGTTGGAGTGTGCAGTACTGCCTGCCTCCATTTGCCTTTAACTTTTGCGAAGATTATCGTAGAAAATCCTGTATATGATATGCATGAATTTGAAGGTCTGGACAAGAATAATATATGAGCAAAATTTTAGAAATAATATGCATAGTTAGCTGTAACTGACGAAGTCTTGTAAATTGTGTATTTACTTAATGACTGATCAATAAATTAAATTGACACGATCAATTTTCTGGGCCTTCAGCTAGACAGATATTTAGATTGGAAAGCTCACATAAAGTATATCTTACCTAAACTCAGCTCTGCTTGTTATACTATCTAAGCAATGGTAAATGCAAGTTCTGTAGTTACTCTTAAATTAGTATACTACGTTTACTTTAACTCTATTATGGAATACAGAATATTATTTTGGGCAGCTCAGTAGAAAGTAAATTAATATATCTTATGCAAAAGAAGGTTGTAAGAATCATTTATAACACCCATAGTGGGCACTCTTGTAAAGGTCTTCGGGGATTAAAGATATTAACACTTCCTTGCATGTATCCCGCCTCGGTAGCGTAGATGGTAGCGTGTCTGCCTCACATTCAAGAGGTCCCGAGTTTGAATCTCGGTCAGGGTGAGTTACCTGGATAAGGTTTTTCCGGGGTTTTCCCTTATCCTGAAAGACAAATATCAGGTAACTCTAAGTTCCATGGACCCTGGACTCATTTGAGCATCATTTCACCCATTTAATTCATCGTCCGATATGACTTAACGTTGGAGGACTTAAAAAAAAAAATTCTAAATTCCTTGCATGTATATATTCTCGATCTTAATATCAACTAATCAAATTGCATTTTTAACAAACAATGAAATTCATGAAACACTGTATAAAAGTGTAACATCCATCATCACAGCACAAAACTTTCTTGCCTCCAGAACGTTGTACATATGAAACCATCAGAATATTAACACCTTCTTAGTTATCTTGAAAGAAAAATTGACAATTTTAAGTACTTTAAAAATTGCTACTAGAGTAACTATGCTCAAAATCATTTTATTCTGTACAAGATTATCTGAAATTATCTTAATAACACCTATTTACTCTGTAAGTAGAGTCTAGGTGTTTTAATGACATCATTACTATTTTACATTTGTTGCCTACTCAAAAGCTATTTAAATATATGTATTTTGAAAAACTACAAAAGATGCTAAACATTGCAAATATAACATAACAAAATGTTAAGATGTACTGGCAAAAACCAAGTGAAAGTTAAAGCAATGAAATTCCCAAATTGTATTTATATATACACGTCCACTAGTCTTCTAACTGGAAAGCACAATACATAATTATCCCTGACTTGGCCCGCCTCGGTAGTGTAGATGGTTGTGTGTCTGCCTCATGTTCAAGAGGTCCCTGAGTTTGAATCACGGTCAGGGTGAGTTACCTGGATAAGGCTTTTCCAAGGTTTTCCCTTATCCTGAAAGACGAATGTCGGGTAACTCTAGGCTCCAATGGACCCCGGACTCATTGGAGCATCATTTCACACATTTCATTCATTGTCCGATATGACTAAATGTTGGAGGACGTAAATTAAAAAAAAAAAATCCTTGACTTGTTTTTCATATTGCTTGCATGTGTGTCTTATGTTAAATATTCAAGTATTAAATTGTTAAACTGCTATTAAGCTGTTCATTTCTTTGATATGTTCAGTGTTCACACGTCTTTGTGGTTACTAGTGAACTTACTGAATGCAAATCAATCAATTAATCTGAAATATCAGACACCCTACAACAATGACTAGTAATTATACAAAAGTGCATTTTATTTACATCTAACATATAAACACAAAGAAGTTTCAAAATTGGAGACTCTTCATATTAATGCATTTAATGTAAGTGCATGTAGTGCAGTAAAACTGCTTATGCAACCCTTTGTTCTTATCCTCAAAGGCCTTTCTACTCTATAATTTTCTGCATGTTTTTTGTACCAAGTGTATAAACTATCTACTAAATTAATAGTGTTAAAAAATCAAATTTCCACTCTGAAAGAAGCAAGTGTTGAAAAATCATGAAGTTGCACACATCATTTATATATTTAAACTGTTAGTATAAGAAGAAAACTGTGAGTTCAGGTTTGCTTCTGTATCTGATAAAAGAAGAACTGACTTAGAGCACCTATATATGCTGTATATCCTTGGACCAACTTATGATATTGAGCAAATTAGGAAAACCGTCATTACATAATAATATTCAAAAAAAGGAAACTAAACAAAAGTCAAATAATATTTTGAAGTTCATGTACATAAATGACACTAATGTATGCTTTCCTCTGTTTAGGTTTCTTTCGAGTTTCAACCGTCCAAATTTAAAATACTCTGTGCTGCCCAAGAAAGGCAGGAGTGCAGTAAAAGACATCATTGTTTTAATAAAATCCAAATACCCACGTGTATCTGGGATTGTGTATTGCTTATCAAGAAAAGATTGTGACAATGTAGCAAGAGACCTGTGCGGCGCAGGTTTGAAGGCATTATCATACCATGCAGGGCTAAGTGATACTGAAAGAACTAAGGTACAGGGAGATTGGATCTCAGACAAAGCAAAGGTTAGTATAAACTATCATCGCGATTTCATGCTCTATAAAAACCTAAATTATTGCCTTTGCATTGAAAAGTTAATGGACAGACCTTGAATATTTGGTTAATAAATGTGTACTTAATACTGAAAAAGTGGTTTATTATGGATATTACTTATTAATTTCTTAAAAGGGCTTTTGATTTGGGCAGAGATGATATAAAGGTGCTCGACAAGGTGTGATCAACACATAAAAGGTATTCCTATGAGTAAGGACTTTGATACAGTGAAGCACAAAGTTGAACTAGTACTCAAAGCTCCATATATTTTCAATAGTTATAAATAAAAGCATTGTTAACAGTGAAGCTAATTTCATGTATAAAGACTAAAATTGAGTCATACCTTTTAAATTACAAGAGATGCAGACAACAACCAACTGTGATGAGTCGCTAATCAGCTGATGATGAGTCTGCAAGAGTCTCGAAAATGTTTCAGACTTTTTAAATGGACGTGAGTGAAGTTACAACTTTTAAAAGTTATTACTCAATTTTAGTCTTTATGCTCCATATATTGCTAGTGTTTACCTAGAATGCATTTTGTTAGGACCTTCTTAACGTCCTCAGCTAATGTAGACTATTGAACGTTGATTTGGTGAACTCCTTGGAGGCAATAGGGGCATCTCTGTTGGTATCTTGATGAACTTGAAGTTTGTGTTCTCTTCAAAGGTGGTGTCGTAATTGAACAGTTTTCTTCATATTTCTTTATGAATATTTTTTCCTACATGGTTAATGCAGGTGGATCCTGAACATTTTTTAATAAGTGGATTTCTCATTCTATATCGTGATAATCACTCCGGTAGCATACCATTTTTATTCTTGAAGTTCAGGAACAAAAAGAAGTCAGTGTACCATTTGGCATTGACTTTTTTACATTCCTCTAAAGGCACTGTTGCTACATGGCTAGTTTTGCTGAAAAAGCAGGCAACCATTTACTTTCAACTGTTTCGAGTGCAAACAACTTTTGTTAGTTATATGTGTTTGGAGGAATTTAGTAACAGTGACGTCAAAATTAATCTCAAAAACTATTTGTATTTGGTTTATTGATACTCGTACTTACTTTTTTATATTAATGAGAGACTGGTTTCAAAGGCATTTGCCTCCATTTTCAATCTCTTTCCAACTGGCATCTGTTGTTGTCTACTCTCTCTCTCTGGTGGTGTAACTATGAACTTTTTTGTCAAATTATCTACTGGTGGGATTTCAAAGTTCATTACGCGATCCTTATTTTTCCATATGAATATGTTCTCCCATGTTGTCAATTTATTTTGGTTTATCACTCCTTTTAATAAATTTTGGATTTGGATCAAGTCCAAAATTATTAAAAGGAGTGATAAACCAAAATAAATTGACAACATGGGAGAGCATATTTATATGGAAAAATAAGGATCGCGTAAATAACTTTGAAATCCCACCAGTAGATAATTTGACAAAAAAGTTCATAGTTCCACCACCAGAGAGAGAGCAGACAACAACAGATGCCAGTTAGAAAGAGATTGAAAATGGAGGCGAATGCCTTTGAAACTAGTCTCTCATTAATACAAAAAAGTAAGTGACGAGTATCAATAAACCAACTACAAATAGTTTTTGAGATTAACTTTTGTTAGATTTTCTTCATCTTGAAACACTCATGCAGTCGACTGCTGTTTACGTTCCGGCTCATATGCATAGATCCATGATTTGCCACCTGTTATAATCTTATATAAGTCTTTTGAGGCACTGCCATTGTATTTCTTGAGCAGTTTTGTTCACCAATGCTCGTGCCAATTATACCAGCATTTCACAGTGGCAAAGGATGGAGCTTCATCACTAAATGTAGAAGTTAGTTGATTGATGCACTCTTGTCTTGATAATCCATGTCAAAAGTCATAATAAATCATTGCATGAACATTTTCACGAGTTAATTCCATGTTTTTTTTAGACACAATTTTCAAGTTAATGTAAACAAAACAAATGACACTCTATTGACAAAAGATCTGAAGTGGATTGAAGTCAAACACTGTCAAATTTTCCATTGGAAACATCAGATGGCACTTACAATATTCAGGGATGCCAGGGCTCAAAATATAAATAGTGCTCCTCGTATCTGATGCATTTTACATCCAAGAAGGCCAGAGTATTGTTTTCTTCTTTCTCCATGGTGAATTGAATGTTGTCATTCAAGCTATTTAGGTATACCAGAAATTGATCTGAAACGGCTTCCCCGTGGCTCCATACTATAAAATTGACCTAGTGCAACCAGATCTTCAGTTTAAGAGGAGCCTTGGTAAGTGCTGATTGCTCAAACTTTTCTATAAAAAGTTGATAACTGGCCTCAAGGGACTGTCCGTGGCAACACCTGTGATCTGTTCATAAAAATTGTTGTCCTATTGAAAGTAATTGGTTCTAAGGCAGTGGCAGAAGAACCCTGTGATGTCTAGTTCTTGGATGTGACTTAAGGCATCTTCTATCGGTACTTTGGTGAACAAAGAGACAACATCAAAGCTCACTAAGCAGTCATTAGCTCCCATTTGAATGTCTTGGAGCTTTTCTGTGAAGCGAACAAAATATTTTATGTGTGACTTTATGTTGCCAATGTATAGTTGTGATGAAGTGGAGTGATGCTTGACAATATTACAGGTAGTCAAACCTATTCAGCCTGCTATGAATTGTAGAGGTACATTTTCCTTATGAATTTTTGGGAGCCTATACAATCTCGGCAGTAAGGCTTTCACTTCTACAGGTCTCCTTTTTATATTGTCTGGTAGAGGTGAAGATTTTATGATGCTGTTAGTTTGTTGGAGAAAATGTGTGGTCGGCTCTTTAGTCAGCTTTTTGAAGGTTTTGGAGGACAGCAGCTCAGGGATCTTGTCTTCATATTGCGCCCTATGCTAGACAACCATGGCATTTCCTTTGGTGGCAGAACAATAATCTTTTCATCCTTATTAAGAGTTATTTGATGGCGCTCCTATTTGTGAGATGTAGATTTTGAGTATAGGTGCCTTTTACAGTTTTAGTTTATTTCCTATTTCTTATTACAATATTTAGCATATACAACTTCATACATATATAGCATATCTTTTAACCTGTGAAGCCCTACCTGCCGGACCCACTACACAGAAATATTGGAGAGCAAGAGAGCTAATGACTTCATTGCCAAAGCCCAGCATTTGAAAACAACATATATAACATATATAGTATATAATGAATACAAAATCTTACATACTCCTTGTTTTGGAGTTGCATTTTCCCATGCCACATTATAGTTAACCCAGGTTGTGTATATAATGGAGCATTTTAAAACTTGGGATCTAGATCTTTGTTTCCCTTTTTACCCTATACTATTTTTCCTAGTTGTTCTCATTAGTCTTCCCTGTTTTCCAAAGCCATTTTTGTCTCACCTTACCAATAAATTTTCCCAGTTTTATTGTTTTCTTCTGATCTTAGATTCAAGATTCTTTTGCCTCTTATTTCATTTGGTATGATTTTGCACTTATGCAAAGGAAATTTGTCTCTCCAACATAATCAAAAATATAATGCAAGTACTATCTTCTTTTTCATACATTGGACATCTTCCCTTATATCCATTCCTTACACCCCTTAAGTATATTACTCCTGTTCTAAACCATGCCAGCTCTTCTCTTCCTACTTTATCAAGATGTCTATATATTTTTCTCTGCCCCAATCATTTTTCAATGTTTTATATAAATTCAGAGATCTTTTGTTATCAAGATTAGCCCATAATTCTTGTTTTTCAATATCTTCAATTCTTACTTCTTTCCAGAATCCCTTTTCTATTCTTCCACTATCTAACCATAATGAACCCATACCTACTTCCTGTAAAGTCTTTTGAGTTTTTAATATCCAAGTCTCTCTCCCCTTTGTTCTTGTTTGTGTTACCAAACACTGTTTAATGGTATTCTCATCTAAATTTCGTATTCTGAGCCAATATTTCAGTATTCTTTCCATCACCTTGCTTTTGTAACCTAATATTCCTAATTCCATTAAAGCCACCTCATTAAGTGAAGATCTAGGTAAGCCTAAAACAAGTCTACAAAATAGTCTGTTTATAACATTTATCACTTTCCATCCTTTATATGGCCCCCATATTTCTATTCCATATAGCATTCTGTTTTTACAATTGAACCAAACACTCTTTCTAACCATTTTACTTGCATATTTGGTATTTTATTAATACATGATCTAATAACACTTGCAGACATTTTTTCTTCTGCCAGAGCTTTCCTTTTTTGGACACTCCATTCACTATTACTAGATAATCTTACTCCTAGGTAATCAATATTCTTAATCACCTCAATTTCTGAACCTTCCCACCACCATTTTTCTTCTCTTTTTAGTTTGAAACTTCTTTTATCACCATGATCTTACCCCATTCTTTACAAAACTTGCCTATTGCTTCCAAGGATTGTTTTAAGCCTATGCTTGTTATGGAACCTGTTACTAAAACATCTGTAAAGACCTGGTATCTCTGGTATTTAAAATTGGTAAATGTGTAACATTTTTACTTATTACTTCTTGAATATCATCAATAAATAAATAAAATGGCACTGGACCTAATTTGCAACCTTATCTAAGTCCTACATTGTTTTAATTTTCTCTGTTATCATTCCCTGATCATATTTTATACTAAATTCATTTTCTTTGTAAATATTGTGGATTACTCTTATAAAGTTCTCGCTTACTCCATTTTTCCTCAATTTAATCCAAAGTGCTTCAATAGAGATTGTATCGAAGACTTTTACTAAGTCTAGGAACAGTAAATATAATCTCCCTCTTTTGATTCTGAGATATTTATCCACTAATGTTCTAATTATAAAAATGTTGTCTGCTGTTCTTTTACCTTTTCTAAACCCTAGTTGAAATGGTGAGAATTTTCCTTCTTTTTCTGCCCAATTTTGTAATTTTTTGTAACGCTCCTGTGAAGACTTTCCCAAGTATTGAAAGTAAACTTATTCCTCTATAGTTTTCCAGATTTCGCATGTCTCCTTTACCTTTGTATATTAGGGTTACTATTCCCACTCTCCAATTTTTGGGTACTTTACCCTCTTAGATTAAGGTCAATACCTGCACTAGTATTTTGGATCTATTTAGGTCCTCTGCCCGAGCTCTCCAAAATTCCCCTGGTATTCTGTCTATTTCACATGCCTTATCAGCCTTTAAATTCTTATTTGCTCTAGAATTTCACTCATAGTGAATTTAGTATCCAACTTATCTATTTTCAACAGATTTATACTTAACAAGTTGTCCTGTAAAATCAAGGTTTCAACTCCCAGAAGTCCTTGAAAGAAATTGCACCATGATGCTGGTGATATAATATTAGTTCCTTCCCTACTTTTGTTTAATTTACTTACCATTGCCCAAATGGTTTTTTTATCATTCTTTTTTGCTGCCTCATTTAACTTTTGGCTTAGCTCTTCCCCCCACCACTCATTTCTTTTCACTTCTAATAATGACCTATATCTGAGCCTTTCTACTAGATAATTTTCCCTATCTATTTTATCCCCTTTTTGCCTCCAACTCTGTAGTTTTCTCTGTACCCTTCTTTTAGCTTCTAAACATTCATTGTCAAACTAATTTTCATTTCATTTCATTTCCAGCATTTTTTAACGGCTTCCTCTAGGCTAAAAATACTTTCTTCTATATTTTTATCCTCCAATAAACTCTTAAGCTTATTTTCCTCTAACCATTCCACTTCTTCATTCAGTTTAGTATAAAGTTGTTCAGCTCGATTATTTTTCCATTTGTAAAGATCTAATTTTATACCTAAACTAAAATCCTCATCCCTAATGATATCTTCTAATATTCTGAACTCTATTTTTAATGGGAAATGATTGCTTGTGCATATCATATTCATAATTTCAAAATCTACTATATATCTAATCTAGACCTATTGAATATAATATATAGTCAATGGCACTTTGTCCGTTTTTGTTTACAAAAGTAAATTCCACCCATTCATCTTTCCCTTTTACACCATTACACATCAAGAGGTTATTCTCTTCACAAAACTCAATTAGTTTTTTACCCTCATTGTTAAGTACTTTATCACTGCTACAACGGCTTTCCAGGTTTACTTCTTTTAAATCAAAACCATTAAAAACTAACCTAATTTGCTCCTCTCCTACTCTTGCATTGAAGTCTCCTATTAAAATTATTTCTATCCCTGCATATTTGTCTTGTAATTCTTCTATGTTCTGCCTCAATTTAATAAACAAGTTTGAGTCATAATAACTGGAAGTAGTAGGTGGATTATAAACAATGCCTACACACGTTTTTACACTTCTTTTGAATAAATCACCAAAAGTACACCAGAACACTTTGTCACTTCTTAGATCATTTTCAACCTTCATTTCCAACCTCTTACTTTTTTTTTACAAACAACCCTAAGGCACCAGACACTTGGCCGTTATCTTTCACTTTCACCCCTTTTCTCCCAAAATAATCATAGCCTGTTGTAGTCTTTTACTAACCATGTTTCCACCACTGCTATCATATCCACCTACTTTGCTATTCGATGAATTTCACCGCTTTGTAATTTAGCATATAATCCTTCCACTTTCCACCCTACTATAGAAAGAGAAATTAACCGCTATACAGAGCCCTCTCTGTCAAATCTAAACTAATACAATTTCACTTTGCTTCTTGTTTGTCTTGTCGCTGTGTGTGGCACACATCTCTTCTCTTCCACTGCATAATACTTCCCCCTGGCGTAGACACTACACTCAAGCCTGCCTCTCTCCACATGTCTATATCAGCTATTGCTCCCAAGGCCAGCCTGTTGACATCTCTCTCAGCTGTTGTGGTGACGTAACGATGTGATGTGTCAAAGTTGTCGGCAGTTCTTCTGTCCTTTTCAAACCTTCCTCTGATGCTTCCCTACTCGCATGCTGGTGTTTCAGGTTTCTTGCATCTTTGTCGCCTCGATCAGTCGTCAAATTTTGTCCACTCGTCAAATTTTGTCCACTCATATCCTGTTTCCTGCCATCTATGAATAAGTTCAAGCCTTTAACATAAGCAGTTTTACCTTCTTCTCTGGCTTTCTTCATTTCTTTCAATAAAATGGCCCTAAATTCTCGTTCTTTTTTTCCATAATCTTGCTCAATAGAAATGTTTATTCCTTTCAGGTTTTTTGCATTTGTCAACACCGTCCCATTTAACTTTCATAGTTGAACATTTTACTAATATCGGCCTTGACCTGAGTCCTCTTCTGCCAATCCTAAATGCGTCCGTTATTTCCCAACCTTGTATCTGTTTTTCCTTGAATATGTCTTCCACTTCTTCCCATACTGTCTTCCCCCTATGTTCTTGCACTCCAAAAATTATAATATTATATTTCCTACCATTTATCTCATTCTTTTCAAGCCTTGTTATCCTTTTCTCGTCATTCCGGATATCATCTGATAACCTGCAACAGTGGTCTTCATTTCCTGAGAAATGTCGCTTATTTTTGTATCTAGCCTCTTCTCCATCTTTTTTAACTCAGCAATCTCTTTTGAAATTACTTCTAGCATTTCAGCTATCTGTTCCAACTCGGAGCCTGGATTCAGCTCTATTCTTCCAATTACGAGTAGCACTAACAACACTAGAGCGTACCATTATGAAGTCACTCGTCCTTTAGAGGTATTTTTGTTCATGTTAATGCACCTTCTATTGAATAAGCCAATTCTGGCGTTATAGGCATCCAGTGAAATTTCCAATTTATTTGCCGCGGGCAGAGCGGATATAAGTACTTCTGTCCTTTGCCAGCTCCTTCGCGCAACTCGCCTTTTACAGAATGCAGGAAGCTTCTCATCAAATTACTTCTGCCTGCTTTGGTGGAATTTTCTATATGGCTGATCCCTTGTTGGCGATGATGTCCTCAACTGGGATTTGTTTAGGTGTTATGGAGAAATGTCTTCCCTTTGCCAATATGGATGTCTCTGCCTGCAGTAGTGTACATGAGCTTAGATTCACCACTGTATGTGAATTCTCTATTGAGCAGGTGAGTTCATCCTCGGAATTGCAGCAGCATTTAAATTTCACTGTTTGTCTTGAGATAGCTTGATCAGTGGTGGACTTTAGAATGGTGCATGATGTCATCAATCTTTTCTCAAGAACTTTTAATATTTCGACATACCTTAGGATGCACTCAGTCGCTCACTGGACACTTCATGCACAGTGGTGAACCTAAGCTCATGTACACTGTTGTGCACACTATCAAGGACTTACTGAGATCGGCCAGACAAACAACACCCACACTCAAGTGCAGGTGTATAAAAGGTTCGTTGCAGTTGCAACGGGAGGGAGGGACGGACGGGATCTAAAGAACATGAGCATCACACCAGATTAGGAAAACAGAAAAATCATCAATGTCACAAATAATTTTTAAAATGGCTAAGTAATTCTGTTTTTTCTTGAAGTCGTGCAAAGAGAAGAAATTTCCAAAGCCATCACACAGCAGCCCAGCTTGAATAATACTTAAATCTAGAGTATTCCCTTTGTATGTGCAACAAAATGTGTAATAAAAACCATTTCTGTAGATGTTTATCTCATGTGTAGCATATAGAAGAATAAGTCTTTGTAAGAATAGTTTGCAGAAGATTGTGTATGGGAAGTCAGATTTTTAACATATCAGAATTTAATTTGTTCGAACTAACTTCCTTTATTTTAATCTCTAAATATAGGCAGGAGGTACCACCAACTTATTACATACCACCTCTTATTCATTCACGGTAGTAATATCAAACCTAAAATACCAAATCAGATATAATATAAAATGACACATTGAGATACTGTCTTATCACATAGTAATAATATTAATAACTTGAAACACCATTTACACAGTCACAACTCAAAATATGCTCGTAATTATTAATGTGAAACATAATAATTATATAATGGTCACTAGTCAACTCTAAAGCAGTAACTATTATTCCATTGTCATTAATCTCCTAAAAAAGATGATATACTATATGCTTAAAATGAAATGTAAAGTTTGTTATACTGCATTGATTGTCACTGTTCAGATTGAACTTTCAGTCTTACTGTTTTTATTTTCATTTTTCCTTACACAATTATACTCATTATACTTATGTTTCTTGAGGTTTCCATACTGGCATCATGAAGAACAGTGAAGTTATCTTCTAGGCTAATAGACCGTGGTTAAGTAGGATTCTAAGATAACTTCACTGTTCTTCATATTACTATGTATTAAAAAGCCTTATGTTTTTAATAATAAAAAGGAGTAAGGTGTTCAAAGATTCAAAATAAAGCATTCTTATATGGCAAAACCATTCATTTTGTATATGCTTGCTTAGAATGCTCCCAGTTTTTATGTACATAATTATTAAAACTTACACTGCATAGGGCATATTACTTTGAGTGTTGTAAAACCAATAATAATACTGCCATTTGTAACTTTTTATAGGTGGTTTGTGCTACTATAGCATTTGGTATGGGCATTGATAAGCCAGATGTAAGATATGTCATTCATTACACACTCTCAAAATCCATTGAGGGGTATTACCAAGAATCTGGACGTGCTGGTAGAGATGGAGAAACTGCAGCTTGTATTCTTTATTATTCTTACGGTGATATGCATCGCATTAGAAGGATGATTGAGAGTAAGTAAAATGTTTTATCTTCATATTCTGTTAATAAACCTCTATTTAAACATTATTTTTGTATATTACAGGTGAATAAACTGAGTATATATAACTTACAGATTGTGATGTTAGTAAGAAAATTGTCCCTTTAGCCATATTAACATTATTTCCCCAGTTAAACTTCTTGTAAACATATACATTTCTGAGCCAGTTAATCCAATATGTCAGTGTTTCTAATGTACTCCATAATCCCTCAACTTGGGGAAAATCTTGTTCCGTCAAGTGATTGACTACACACATTTATTAGCTGCAGGCACCCAATGGATGATATCTGTTACCACAATATTAGAATGACATTGGAACATGTACTTAATCAAGCTAGACTAGTCAGAGGTGAAGGCCCCAAATAGGTGCATGACAGTCACTACTAACCAGAATCAGACCACAATTTTCAATACAAGAACTGTGAACAAAACCATTCGAGAGAACCTTGTATCCTTGTTGATCAAATATTGCCTGTAAGCAAAGATAATTTTGCTGTAGATTTAAAAGCTCATTTATTATAGAACAAGGATTGGAACCTTATGCAATTTTTATTTATTTTTTGTTATTATGGAAACCTGTAATACAGCAAGCGTCACATAAGCCTACCGCTACAGCCTAAATCCCGTTTACTGGCAATCTATCCGGTAGAATCAGCAGAATTCTCGCCAAATACAACATCATGACCATATACAAACCACCTCCGAAGATTAAAGATCAGTTGAGACCAGTGAAAGACAAACTGGACTTCCAAGTTCCAGGAGTGTACCGCATTCCCTGTGAATGTGGCACACCGTATATAGGACAAACCGGAAGGACCATCGCTACTAGAATAATTCAACATGAACAGAGCATTCGTTTAATGCAACCTGAGAAGTCTAGGCTGGCAGAGCATTGTTTTGATAATGACCATAGAGCCAATTTTCGGGAGATGACTATCTTGGCAAAATGCAGCAGTTACTGGGAGCGGAGAATTAAGGAGGTTTTGGTGATTTCCTCTGAAAGGAGCACTTTAATCGTGATGCTGGATTTCAGTTCAGCTCCTCTTGGAAACCGGCCTTAAAAATGGAAATCCGTTGATTTAAGAAGCTTGATAATCAAGTTAAGTAGTTACGTTTCTTTGACACAATTTTCTTTACCCACGCCATCTGAGCTGGCATTTAATTGACTGAAAACAGTCTTTTGTTCAGTAATGCGAATTTTGATAGTGTTTTGTCTTTGTTTATAGTTGTGTTATATCCAGTGTTTCATTTGTGGCTATAACATTTTATAAATATCCTGATGATGGGAGAGATGCACACTCCCGAAACATTGATACCTAATCATCTTTTCACCTGGCTGGCTAGTCTATTTAGCTCTGTGAAGAATCTACCAATTTCTTAAAAGATAGGTGAAGTTATAAGCAAATTATTATATTTTATTTTAATATTTGTATTATTTCATTGTTATTAGCTTCTGTTTTTTCTTTTAAACATATTAAAGAAAATATATGTCAAAGTCTGTAATGGAAATGAGAGATCAGGGATTGCTTGGTGTAGGCTAGAGATCTTGGAAATCGAAAGGTTTTGAAGCAGAAAGTTATACAGGAACTTTGTACAATTTGTGGGGGTGGGGATGAATAACACAGAATTTTTTACGGCAAAGGGACAAATGAGTGTAGAAATGAGTTGATTAAGAAAAAAATGAAGACAAATAATGTAACGAAACCATTATTTACAATAGCGCGCGGCTCAGAGAGATAACAGATGGATAGTGTATCATGGAGATGAACAGCCTGCCTAAGCAGATAAAGATAGCGCAGAGATAAAAGGCTGGCCGACACAGATAAAGTTACGCATCTGGAACATTCTGGTTTCTTCTAGTGACAGAACATTCGATTTCTTGTTTGTTACAGAATATTCCAGAAATATCTAGTGATACCAGTAGCAGATAGCAGCTATGTTACAAGATGATAATAAAAACCATCAAAGAGCTATTCTAGGTATTAAATTTAACAATCCTTTATTAATAAACTTTGACTCCCTAAACGTTATATATAACAGGCGACATGCCAGTGGAGGAGGTAAGTAGTAGTAAACAGTGTCGTAATGAGAGTGTAATCAGAACTGAATTGTGCGAACGCTTTTGTTTGTGGACGGCGACCTTGGAAGATTGTAATTGTGTATGTGACGTAATCCTGCTACTGTAAGTGTATTTCTATGGAAATAAAGAATATTTCGAATTTCTGCAACTGGGACTTTTAATTCTACGAACCCACAAAGTCAATTGGTGTCAGGAGTGCGACATACGAAGATGAACGCTACATTGGCAAAAATTCTAGAAGAACTGAAAGAAATGAGAACAGCGAATGACAACCTCGCTGCGAAAACAGAAGCAGGAAATCACAACCTGGCCGCGAAGCTGGAGACCACAAATAATAACCTGGCCGCGGAACTGAAAGAAATGAAGATGGCCAACGTCCTCACCGCCGCCGAGTTGAAAGAAATGAAGACGACGAATGACACCTTCGCTGCGAAGACGGAAGCGGCAAACAACAACCAGGCCGCGACGATGACTACAATGAAGGCCGAATTAACCACAGAAATAAAAGCGGCGAACGACAGCCTGACCACAGAAATGAAGGCTGCGATCGAGGCCCTCGCCGCCAAATTTGAGGAACAGCTGTCCGCGTGAAGGAGGACGTCACGGAGCCGAGCAAGCGGATGGATCAAGTGGACGAGCGCGTCGATGACCTGCCAAACCGCGTTAATGACCTGGAGGGAAAGGCAAGACAAAGTCCCGGAACGCCCTGGTGGAGGACGTCGTCGGCAGGATGTTGAAGGATTTAAAGGTTGAGGTGCCGGGACGCGACATATCTGCGCGCGTCAAACCTGCTAAATACGACGGCGCAACAACTTTCGAAGTCTTCCGCCGCCAGTTCGACACAGTGGACAAGCACAAGTGGTCACTGGAGGAAGATGCGGCACAGCTAATAGCCAGCCTCCAGGGACGGGCCGCAGCAGTTCTGAACGCGGTCCAGACAGCGGCGACGCCCAAGGACATCTGGGAAGCCCTGGAAAACCGCTTTGGAAACCACCGCAGCCAGCTGAAGTTAAGGTCGCAGCAGCCAGGGGAGACACTGCAGCAGTTCGCCCTGGCAATTGAACAGCTGGCCAGCAAAGTTTTAGTCTACCTCCCACAGGAGTTCGTATCCCAAGAGGCTGCCTACACATTCGTTGACGGGGTACGAGACACCGAGATATGTCAGCGCCTAATGCTCGGCGACAACGAAACCATCCACTAGGCGCTAACGGCAGCATTGAGGATGCAGGCGGCCAAGGTGATGGCTACCCCTACTTCGACAACCAGGGTATCCGCTACACGGGAGACCGAAGGCCAGCCGAGGTACGCCGGCGAAGACCAAGTGGCTTGTGTTGGGTGTGTAGCCAGCCGGGACACCTGGAGAGACTGCCGACACCAGGAAGAGAGGTTGGAAGAACGGGAAAGGCCCGGTGTGGCAAGAGGCACGTCGGCGCCGTCATCACCATCCCCTCGAGTGACACTGCCCGCCGTCATCCTGCGTATGGACGACAGCCTCATCGCGGACGGTTGAGTGAGAAGGAAGCCGTGCCGCGTGCTGGTGGACACCGGGGCAGCCATGACTGTCTTCAGACCCGACGTAACCAGGGGTATGCCGTCGAGGAAACCGAGCCGACCATACCAGCTAGTGACGGCATCGGGTGACACCTTGCCTGTGGAGAAGGAGGCCCTACTGAAGTTGACTTTGAGGCGGAGTGCCGGACGTCTGTGGGTGTTCATCGCGAAGGTTGCTGAGGAGGGGATACTGGGATTGGATGCCCTCAGGAGCCACGAGGCGATGGTCGACGTCGGCAGGAAGGTCCTGCGGCTCAATGGAGAAGAGGCGATATTCCGGCAACCCGAAGAGTGCCTTGGAATCTGCAGGGTCATATTGAAGGAAGACGTGGTGTTCCCCGCGAGGAGCGAGGTGGTGGTGACGGCGCGACTGGAAGGCCAGCGAACGAAGAACATGATGCTGGACTAGAAGACGCCTGTGCACGGACTAAGTGTAGCCAGAGCATAGATGCCGTGGCGAGAGGAGGTGCCAGTGAGACTGCTAAATCCAACGGACACCGATCAGGACGTCCAGCCGGGACGGAGTTGGGAGCGTGCGAGCCCGTGGTCAGCGTAACAGCAGTCGACAAGACACAGGAGACGGTGCCGACGCAACACCTGGGGCTTCGGCTGGAAGACTTATTGGAGAGGGCGGCCGACCACCTGACCGCAGAACCCCTGGAGAAGGTTCGACAACTGCTGAGACGATACAAGCGCGTCTTCAGCCAAGGTAACATTAAATGCGAGGATCTACTCCCATTAGTCCTGGACCCGTAGGACCAGAACCCAGGCCTCTCGGGTATATTTACCGTAGGACAGTACCTATTTTATAAACTGCCCCCCGCCTGCACACGGCAGACGGGATGGAAGTGGATACGCCACTTACGCGCCGGTCCTTAATGAACCAGCTACCAAAAAACCTTGGTAGGGCCGCCGGTGATCTAGCACCATCTACTAGCTCTGCAGGCTAGCACCTGGGACTTATGAGGCAACCCTCTACCCCCTCCGGGCGGCCGAGGCCTGGCCGGAGGTACCCCATTTCCCGTGGGTGGCGGGAACACACTGCCCCCTCGAGTCCAACCCAATCCGAACAACTCCCTGAGGGAGGGGCTCGAATGTTCGGCCCGAGGTTCCTCTAGTAACGTCAGAGGTACCTTGAGTGCTAGGGGTCCGCAGCGCCCGCACTTTGGCAGCTGAAAGGGACGCATCCTCCCCCTACGGGGAGCCAAGGTAACAGTGACTACGGCCGCAGGGACAAAGTGCTTCACCGCATCGACACCGGAGACGCCCGGCCTATTCGGCAACCACCTAGACGTGTTCTGCTGGCAAAACAAACGGCGGTACGAGACATGCTGGAGGACATGAGATTCAGGGGAGTGGTTGAAGAGTCTGACAGCCCTTGGTGTTCCCCTGTAGTCCTGGCGACAAAGAAGAACGGCGAGCTACGCTTCTGCGTGGACTACAGGAAGCTGAACGCCGTCACCCGGAAGGACTGTTTCCCCTTACCTGGACACGCTAGCTGGTGCACAGTGGTTCTCGACCCTGGACCTGAAGTCGGTTTACTGGCAGGTGGCTCTTGACCTGAGAGACAAGGAGAAAATCGCATTCTCGACAGGCCAAGGGCTTTGGCAGTTTGCAGTTATGACCTTTGGTCTTTGCAACGCACAAGCTACCTTCCAACGCCTCATGAAGTCAGTGATGAGAGGACTGACTTACAACGTCTGCCTGCTATACGTGGACATCATCGTTGGCAAGACTTTTGAAGACCATCTCGAGAATCTGAGTAATGTGCTACAGAGTTTGCACGCCTGTGGTGCAGTATGTAGTAAAAGCGGGCGTTAAACACTACACATTTACATTACAGAGTTTGCAGGCGACAACTTGAAGCTGAACGCGAAGAAGTGCTAGCTCTTCTGCTAGGAAGTCAACTACTTGGGCCACATAGTCTCACCAACTGGAGTGGCCATAGACCCGGAGAAGACAGGCTGTGAGAGATTGGCCTCGCCCTAAGGATAAGAGCGAATTGCACAGTTTCCTAGGGCTGTGCAGTTATTACCGCCGTAGACTTGGGGCCACTCTTGAGGAAAGTGGTGGCAGGGACAAGACCAACCTGGGAGTACAAGGCAACAAGGAGTGCTACATACAAGTCATACTGGGCCCAATGGGACTCATTGAAGAACAAAGAGGGCATGCTGTTCCGGGTAAGTGTACCACCATCTTCCCTTGGGACACCTGGATGCAGTATACCATGTCGTTAATCCTCTTCACCCGGTATGGTCCTTGCCACGGTTGCTGAAGTTTCGGGCAGCGTCCCTTGGTCCGGGTAGGGCGGTACAACTAGACCAAGTCACCTTGCTGAAACCCTTGGCTGGTGGCTTGCCTGTCGTACCGGGTCTTCATGCGGTCGCTCACATTCTGGATGTTCTGACGAGCCATCTCATGTATGTCGTGCACATGGTCCATCAGGTTCTCCACATACTCGGTTGCTGGCTCTGTGGCTTCCGGGGGCTCCCAAAAACCAGGTCACAAGGGAGACGTAGCTCTCGGCCTAACATTAAGCTTGCTGGCGTCATCCCAGTGGTGTCGTGTTCACGAGAGGTAGGCCAGCAAGAACAGTGGCACCTTGACATCCCAGTCTTGCTGATGGCTTGCCACGACCTTCCTCGGGTGTTCTTCTAGGGTCTTGATGTATCTCTCGACCATGCCGTCCGACTGCGGATGTAGAGGAGCTGTGCGGGTATTGTTCACCCCAAGTCTTTCCAGTGCCTCCTTCATCAGGTTAGACTAAAAATTAGTGTCCTGTTCACTATGGAGCTCTAACGGCACCCCAAGATGGCAAAACAGTTGCTCCACAAGGCAGTCTGTGATTGTCTTCGCCTCCTGGTTCGGGATGGCATACACTCCCGGCCACTTGGTGAAGTACTCCACGGCCATCATCAGGCACTTGTTGCGTCGGTCGTACACTGGGATTGGTCCAACTATGCCGACAGTGATGTGTTCGAAAGGCGCTCCGACGTTGTACTGCTGAATGCGACCCCGACTACTAGTCTGGGGCCCAAGAACGCCGCTTACACGTGACATTGACTGCACCATTTTTCAGCGTCAGCTCGGAGCCTTAGCCAGTAGTAGCGCTGACGGAGTTTGTCGATTGTTCAGTTTGCTCCCAGGTGTCCTGAAGTACCGGCGTGCTCTTCCTCCAACACTTTTGGGACCTTACTCCGGGGAAGTACCATCTGCTCTCTGCATCTTCCCATCGGGCGATTCCGATACCCGAAACAACACGCCCTCTTTGTTCTTCAATGAGTCCCATTGGGCCCAGTACGACTGGTATGTAGTGCTCCTTGTTGCCTTGTACTCCCAGGTTGGTCTTGTCCATGCCTCCACTTTTCTCAAGAGTGGCCCCAAGTCTACGTCCCCCATGTTGCTCCCTCAGGCTTGCGCTATCCCAACCGTCCGCAGGCAATGCCATGACCACTCTGACAGCTGCGGCACGCTCCTTCTCTTCCACTCTTGTGCACTGCCCGCAGGGTCTTCAGGACATGGTGTATGCGTTGATGTGGCTCTTCCCTCTGTGATGTTCGGAGATGAAGTCGTACTGCAGCCTCTGGACCCAACGGGCTGTCTGGCCTTCCAGGTTCCTAAACCGAAGTACCCAAATTAGGGTGGAGTGGTCAGTCCTCAAGTGGAATGGCTGACCGTACAGGTACTTATGGAAGTGCTCCAAGGTCTTACTACCGCCAGTAGCTCTTGCCGGATGACGCAGTAGTATTACTCTGCTTTGGATGGTGTCTTGCTCTAGTAGGCTATCACACGTTCGTTCCCGTCCTGGACTTGGGATAGGATGCCTCCAATGCAATGGTCGCTGGCGTCGGTGTCAGCCGCCTGGTTGTGGGAATCCCAGAATAGGAGCACTGCACAGTGTCTTCTTCAGGTACTGGAGAGCGCCTTCGCATCCTCCGTTCACACATAAGGCGGGTGAGGGGCGATGTTGGAGAATCCCTTTATAAAATGGTGGTAATAACTGCTCAGCCCTAGGAAACTGCGCAATTCTCTCTTATCCTTCGGTGAGGCCAATCTCGCTCAGCCTGTGTCTTCTCCGGTTCTGTGGCCACTCCGGTTGGTGAGACTATGTGGCCCAAGTAGTTGACTTCCTTGCGGAAGAGTTGGTACTTCTTCGCGTTCAGCTTCAAGTTGTTCGCCTGCACTCTCTGTAGCACCTTACTCTGATTCTCGATGTGTTCTTCAAAAGTCTTGCCAACGATGATGTCCGGGTATAGCAGGCAGGCGTCATAAGTCAGTACTCTCATCAATGACTCCATGAGGCGTTGGAAGGTAGCTTGTGCGTTGCAAAGACCAAAGGTCATAACTACAAACTGCCAAAGGCCTTGGCCTGTCGAGAATGCGGTTTTCTCCTTGTCTCTCGGGTCTAGAGCCACCTGCCAGTAACCCGACTTCAGGTCCAGGGTCGAGAACCACTGTGCACCAGCTAGCGTGTCCAGGTAAGGGGAAACAGTCCTTCCGGGTGATGGCGATTAGCTTCCTGTAGTCCACGCAGAAGCGTAGCTCGCTGTTCTTCTTCGTCACAAAGACTACAGGGGAACACCAAGGGCTGTCAGACTCTTCAATCACTCCTCTGGATCTCATGTCCTCCAGCATGTCTCGTACCGCCCCTTGCTTCGCCAGCGGAACGCGTCTATGTGGATACCGAATAGACCGGGCGTCCCCGGTGTCGATGCGGTGAAGCACTTTGTCCGTGCGGCCGTAGTCACTGTTACCTTGGCTGAAAACGCGCTGGTATCGTCTCAACAGTTGTCGAACTTTCTCCAGCTGCTCTGTGGTCAGGTGGTCGGCCGCCCTATCCAGTAGGCCTTCTAGCCGGGTCCCCAGGTGCTGCGTCGGCACCGGCTCCTGTGTCTTGTCGATTGCTGTTACGTTTATCACGGGCGCGCACGTTCCCAAATCCGTCCCGGCCTGGGCGTCGTGATCGGTGTCCGTTGGATTTAGCAGTCTCATTGGCACATCCACTCGGCACGGCAACAATGCCCTGGCTACACATAGTCCGTGTACAGGCGTCTTCTGGTTCAGCATCATGTTGCTGGTTCTCTGGCCTTCCAGTCGCGCCGTCACCACCACCTCGCTCCTTGCGGGGACAGCCACGTCATCGTTCAAGACGACCCTGCAGATTCCAAGGCGCTCTTCGGGTTGATGGAGTATAACCTCTTCTCCATTGAGCCGCAGTACCTTCCTGCCGACGTCGACCGTCGCCTCGTATCTCCTGAGGGCATGCAGTCCCAGAATCACCTCCTCAGCCACCCTCGCGACGAACACCCATAGATGCACCGCACTCCCTCCCAAGGTCAACTCCAGCAGAGCCTCCTTCTCTACAGGCAAGGTGTCTCCCGATGCCGTCATCAGCTGGTATGGTCGGCTCGGCTTCCTGGATGGTAAAACCTTGGCTATGTCTGGTCTAATGATGGTCACGGCTGCCCTGGTGTCCACCAGCACGCGGCACGTTTCCCTCTCACCCAACCATCCGCGATGAGGCTGTCATCCATCCGCCGGCTGACGGCGCGCAGTGTCACTCGAGGGGCTGGTGGTGATTGCGCCGACGTTCTCCTCGCCACGGCGGCCCTTACTCGTTTCCCGGCTGCTCTCCCTGGTGTGGGCAGTCTCTCCAGGTGTCCCTGCTGTCCACATCCCCAACACAGGCCACTAGGTCTTCGCTGGCGTCCCTCGGCTGGTCTTCTGTCTCCGGTGTAGCGCACACTCCTCGTCCTTGACGTCGGGGTATCCATCACCTTGGCCGCCTCCATCCTCAATGCTGCTGTCAGCGCCTCGTGGATGGTTGTGTAGTCGCCGAGCATTAGGCGCTGACGTATCTCGGTGTCTGGTACCCCGTCGACAAAGGCGTAGGCGGCTTCCCGGGATACGGACTCCGGCAGAAGGTCAACCAAGGCCTTGCTAGCCAGCTGCTCAATCGCCAGGGCGAACTCCTGCAGCGTCTCCCCTGGCTATTGCGACCTTGTCTTCAGCTGTCTGCGGTAGGCTGCGGCTAGGTGGTGGTTCCCGTACCTGCTCTCCAGGGCTTCCCAGATATCCTTGGGAGCCGCTGCTGTCTGGACCGAGGTTAGGACTTCTGCGGCCCGTCCTTAGAGGCTGGCTATTAGCTGTGCGGCCTCTTCCTCTGACCACTTGTTATGCCTGGCCACCGTGTCGAACTGGCGGCAGAAGACCTCGAACGTTGACGCGGCATCATATTTTGGAGTTTTCTTCGCGCGCCGATGTTGTGTCGCATCCTGGCGCGTCGGCCTTCAAATCCTTCAACCTCCTGCTGACGACGTCCTCCACCATGGCATTCAGGGACTTGACGCTGCTGTCCACCTTTCCTTCCAGGTTGTTTATGCGGTAAGCAGGGTCTTTGACGTCTTCCACCATGGTGTTTAGGGACTTGGCGTTACTGTCGGCCTTTTCCTTTAAATCATTAAGGCGCTCGTCTACTTGTCCCATCCGCTTGCCCAGCTTCGCGACGTCATCCTTCACGCCGGCCAACTGTTCCTCAAATTTGGTGGCGAGAACCTTGTTCGCCACCTTCATTTACGTGGCCAGACTGTCGTTCGCTGCTCTCATTTCGGTGGTTAATTCGGCCTTCATTGCAGTCATTGTCGTAGCCAAATTGTTGTTTGCAGCTCCCGTCTTCGCAGCCAGGTTGTCATTCGCCGTCTTTATTTCTTTCAGTTCCGCTGCCAGGTTGTTGTTTGCCGTTTCCAACTTCTTTTCCATTTTCGCAGCTCCCGTCTTCGCAGCGAGGTTGTCATTCGCCGTCTTTATTTCTTTCAGTTCCGCTGCCAGGTTGTTGTTTGCCATTTCCAACTTCTTTTCCATTTTCTCGGTGATGTTGTCATTTGCCGTCTTCATTTCCGAGGTCAGTTCGTCCTTCATTTCCATCATCTTCTCCAAAATCTTTTCCAATGCCGATTCCATGGCCATTATCCCACTTCCTGACACCACTTGTAACATTGTGGGTTCGTGAAATTAAAAGTCCAATTGCACAAACTCAAAATGTTCTTTATTTCCACCGAATTTCAGTTGGAACACTTGCCGATTACACAGAATTACGTAGCGCACACAATTACAATTTGCCAGTTCGTCTTTCACAGTTCCACTCTACACTCACAATTACGTACAACTCCTCTGATACACGTACACAGTCTTCCAGTCCATTCACTAGCACGGCGCTCTTCACAGCTGCTCGCCAAGAACTGAACTGAACTCTTGGTCGCATCGTGCTCTTATTTATAGGTGGCTAAATGTTTCTAGAGAATTCTTTACCATGGAGAGAGAAAGATATTCCGGAGATTTCGCATTCTTTCAGGCAGCAGGAGGAGGGGGAAGAGATGGCTAGTGATGTTTTTCCAACCATCCCCTCGTTAGCGCTACAAGATAAATCGGTTGGCGTGGCCTGAAAGCTTCCTGTCCCTTACCCAGCGGCCAGTTGGTCCTGCCTTCCGTTAATTGGGTGACAATATAGTGCATATTAGCATATTTTAAAGACTTTTACAGCATAAATGCATGCATATTTTATGTTTTTAGTGCATATAAATCCTATATATATATATTTTATGTCTAGTGATGAGACTCAACTGCTTGATTATCCTAATATTCTAGGATTATTATGGATTTAATAGGATATAATATAGGATTATTTATTATTATTATTATTATTATTATTATTATTATTATTATTATTATTATTATTATTATTATTATTATTATTATTATTATTATTATTATTATTATTATTATTATTATTATTATTATTATTATTATTATTATTATTATTATTATTATTATTATTATTATTATTATTATTATTATTATTATTATTATTATTATTATTATTATTATTATTATTATTATTATTATTATTATTATTATTATTATTATTATTATTATTATTATTATTATTATTATTATTATTATTATTATTATTATTATTATTATTATTATTATTATTATTATTTCTTTCATTTTATTGTTTAATTTAAAATGTGTAATGTATATAATAACCTATTTCTAATATGTACAAAGAGGGAACTTTTAAATATTTAATTGAAAAAATATGGTATAGAATGTACATTATTTTTCAAATTGAGCTTCAATCCAAGTATCTTCTTCTGCATTATAAATGTCTTGAACTTTATTTGATTATCTCTATGCAATAAGTCCATAAAGTATTCAAATCTGAATATTACAAGAACTATTTAAAAAGTATACAGTGAGTCGACTTAGACACTCTGTACTTCACATACCACAAATGTTCTTTCAACACATTTCAGCTCCATTTGAAGACGTTAAGAAGTTGTCGAATTCCATTGTGACTCTTCAGATAACAAGAACTATTGAAGTATTTAGACATTGTGTATGTTTTTAAGTATAGAGAAGAAAGATCATGTCTTAAGTATCCAAAGTACCTGTTCACTCCCATGAGTAAGGACTATGATACAATAAAACACAAAATTAATATAATGTACTCAGTGCTTCATATATTGCTAGTATTTACCTAGAACATGTTTTATTAGGACCTTCCACATCTTCAGCCAATGTCAACTACTGAATTATACTGACTGCTGAATATTGATTCATAGTCCACATTAGCTGAAGAAGTTAGGAAGGTGCTGACGAAACACATTCTCAGTAAATACTAGCAATAAATGGAGCATTTAGTACTAGTTCAACTCAAAATTATATTAATACCTGTTCACTGTTAGATTTTAATAGATTACCACTAAATACTGAGCTATTTGTTCTTTATTTGAATGCTTTAACACTAATTTCACATCCTATATACTCATTCCATGGGTTTTATTCCTCCAGAATGTTGAGAGATTTTGAATTTTAAAATTTTAATACTGAACTTTAGATTTGTGATATTTTAAAATTCTAGAAGTAAGAACAAATATAAACAAATCTTCATGAAAATGTTTTCATTGAAATAATTTACTATTGTCTGTTATGTCAAACTTTCTCATTTACACATTGTTGTTCTTCAGGGCGTTAACCACTGTTTCATCATCTTTTCTGCTGTATTCATTGTCATTATTTGGTTCTTTGTTTCATAAGTGGATAGAGATAATGCTGCAGCAAGGCGAACACATATGGAAAACTTATGGCGCATGGTTGCCTACTGTGAAAATTGTACAGATTGTCGACGGGCACAACAGCTTAATTACTTTGGTGAACATTTTGATCGCAAGCTTTGCATTCGTGATCCAGAAAATACATGTGATAATTGCATGCAACAGGTCAGTACTATTATATTTAATACCTATATTGAAAAAAAAATTGCCGGGAATGAGGTTTAACATAACTTTTTGTGAAAAGGATGCCATCCTCAATAAAAATAACTATGGAAGAAAATTTTATCATAAAATGAATGATATTTAGAGGAATTTAGTAACAGTCATGTCCAAATCATAATTTTATATATGCAGTCAGCCTTCTACTACTGTGTCACATTTCAGTTTAAAATGCTGTAATAAAATGTAATAACAGCTGCTCACTTCAATTAAAATGAGTGGCATAATGTTACAAATTCAACTGCACAATTATAAATTTGTCATGAAATACTCAGAATTGCTTGATAACTTGACATAATTAATTTTCACTTTGGAAGTCATACAGAAGTTACCAAACAGTACTTCAGTGTGTGGTTATTTCTGTTAGCTGCTGCAGTTTGATCTTTTCTGTTAGTGCATTGTCCTAGCAGCATGCAAGATGTCACTGCTGATAGATTTATGTATTGGCTTTTGTTTATAAAGCACATAAATGGTAGTTTCCAATCAGCCTAGGAGGCTGAAATCATTATAAGGTGGATATTTTTAATAAGATGCTTGTGTGGAAACTTAATGCTGCAGTTTTAAAAAAAAAAAGTCCTGGGTTGAAGTCCTGGTTACTGTATAGTACATTGTCCTAGCTTTTAATGTGAGCTTTTTATTTGGGCTATGAGATTTGTTATATTATCTAGAGCATGGCTATGCATAAGGCAAATTGTGGAATAAGTCATTATAATTCAGAATTTTGTTAATTTATTGATTTTTTCACAATATGTTATAATTATTACGTTGATCATTTCACAACATGTTATAGTTATTACTTTGTTAAACATACCATATTAAATCTTGAATTTTAATGTTTTGGAATACTGGATGTTTGCCTACATATGATATGCTGTAAATGCTGATGAAAGTGGTAATGGTTTCTCTTCATAGAAACCCTATTAACTTTTCAGAGGAACCCTATTAATGCCATCACACTGACAGCAGTTATGTCCCTACCGTCCCTGGCACTGTGCAGCATTGCATTGTGTAGCAGCTTTTTGTAGAGTGGATCCTGTGACATTTGACATCTGCATGTATGCAACTTGAGCATACAACAAAGATATATTCAAACATATCCAAACTGAAATGTGCCATAATTGTGGGAATGTGGAGTACAGACATGACTTCTTATGATACTGCCAAAGTAATGCCTACCACACTCTGTACTATGCAGTGATGGATAACAGTGTGTCAGAACAAAGGAGAAGATGGTCATAATCACAGAAAAACAAATCAGTGGCTAAAGAAAACCACCCCAATTAGGATACTGCTCTGTAAGCAGAAGTGGAAGTTAATGCTTTTCAGTCACTAAAGGATACATTTGCACAGGTGCAGTTGCCCATTAGTGAGATAATGCCTACTCTCAGACTAAGATCAGCAGGCATACGGAATTGCTGTGCAACTATAAGAGAATATCTTTCTCCTCACTATAGACAGCTGCTTTGGAATAGCTTTCAGCCTTACCGAATGTCTGGAACTATATGGTATGATTTGATGAGGTGGTTTCTGTACTGAATATCTTCAGCAATTAACCTGTTGTTGCTCATCTGGGTTGGATCAGTGCAGTTGGTCCTGGAGAACTAGTCATCCCCAAGAATGAATTCAGTTGACTACATGGCCATACTTAAATGTCGTTGTACCAAGAGTGAGGCTGCTATATCCCACAGATAAAATACAGTTCATCTGGTATAGTATAACAATGGCATGCATACTGTTGGTATGCATAGGAATTCTTTGATAAACATCTTGAAATGCAGGTTCTGAGCTTGCCAACAAAATCTCTGAACCTCAATATTGTCATGATGGCTGTGAATGCGTACCATTATTACCCCAATTTAACTCCTTAATGCTTGCCAACTCTGACTCACAGCTAACTGAACCGAACTGAGTTCAGGCTGACTTCTGCACTCTTTTTTATAATCAGCAGGTAATGGAAGAAATGTTCTAGAAACCAAAGTCTCTCGAATTGCCATATGGTAAATTCTGTAAGTTGATTCTTCTAGATTTCCCAAAATTGAACATCCTGAATAATATCAGTGCAGCATAACAAAGAGGCACATACTTCTGGCTCGTGGCGTCAACCAGCACTGTCTTTGAAGGTTCCTTCTTTTTTTTCTCTCTTTTTCTCTCTCTCTCTCTCTCTCTCTCTCTCTCTCTCTCTCTCTCTCTCTCTCTCTCTCTCTCTCTCTCTCTCTCTCTCTCTCTCTCTCTCTCTCTCTCTCTCTCTCTCTCGGAGACAACAATGTTGTGGATTGTAACAATATTATAGAAAACATCTGGTCATGGGGAATGTAGATGTAGCAGCCCAGTCAAAGGTGCACTAGAAGTAGATTGTTGGAGCATGCAAAACCAATGGGAACATCTCAGACATGAGCCTATTGTTGACATCTGATTGAGTCTGTGGATGCCCACCTCAGTAGCATAGATGGTAGTGTGTCTGCCTCGAATCTCGGTTAGGGTGAGTTACCTGGATAAGGGTTTTCCCTTATCCTGATAGATCAATGTCACGTAACTCTTAAGCTCTCTGGACCCCAGACTTGTTTGAGCATCATTTGACCCATTTCATTCATCTTCCGATTAACTTAATGTTGGAGGACGTAAATTACAAAAAAAGAAAAGAAAAAAAGAGAGAGAGAAAAAAAGAGGTCTGTGGATGAACTATTGACTGCTTATTTGTGAAATCTAAGCTCCATGGACCCCAGACTTGTTTGGGCATCATTTCACCCATTTCATTCATCTTCCGATTAACTTAACGTTGGAGGACGTAAATTACAAAAAAAGAAAAGAAAAAAAAAAGAGAGAGAGAGAGAAAAAAAAAAGAGGTCTGTGGATGAACTATTGACTGCTTATTTGTGAAATGGGCCCTATGTATTACGTAGAAAATGAAGCTAGCTACAAATACATATTTATATTTGTGTAATAAGGACCCTATGTAGTTTAAATAAGACATTGTTCATAATTATAAGTATTAATAAAACAGAACAAATAGATAAAAAGTTATCTGTATAGGGGTAGTATATTAGTCCCCCTTGTTCCTCACACTTTCATAATCCTGACCTCCTTAGACAAACAGGGAAAGGTAAAGAAAAATTAAGGGAGAAGGTATGGCAACTCAGAAGTCATATTAATGGGGATAGTATTAGGATTGGTGAAAATGATGTTAATAGTGGAAATAGTTGGACTAGCTGTGAGTTTGTAGAGAAATTGAGCAAGAATAAAGACCACATAATTGGCAAAGGGTATAAAAATTTATAGATTTTTTGTGACATGAATGCTTTGGATATTCTGAATGGGTAATATGATGAAGAGAATGTAGAAAACATTTATGTTAGCAATAATGGACAAAGTGTGATTGTGTGTTATGGCCAATAAACATTGGTTACATTATAAGTAATTCTAAAATATTAAATGTACGTACTAATAGTGATAATTTTCCTTTATTGGTGGACTTTAAAATACAGACACAGCAATGGGTCTAAATGTAAGAGAAGAAAAGTATGAAACAGAAGTGTACAGTAAATATAAATGGAGGAAGGAGTAGGGTGATAAATTTGGACAGACGTTAGACTCTAATTTTGGCCAGGTATGTAATTGTGGAATAAATATCATCACAAAAGAACATAAAAATTGAAAGTGCCATGGACATTCTAAACATCATTATGACAGACGGGGAGGGTATGAAAATGAGAAAGAGGTTATTAATTTTTAGATGAGTCGTATTTATTACACATCTGCTTCACTTTCGTGGTGTTCCAATACAGTTAAATCTCGATATATTGAAGTGACGTCAAGTCAAGAGGAACACGCGAAAGTTAGATAATACGAAAGTGAAGCAGATGTGTAATAAATACGACTCATCTAAAAATTAATAATTATTTCGCTTCACTGTGGTGTTCCAATACAGTTAAATCTCGATATATTGAAGTGACGTCAAGTCAAGAGGAACACGCGAAAGTTAGATATACGAAAGTGAAGCAGATGTGTAATAAATACGACTCATCTAAAAATTAATAATTATTTCGCTTCACTGTGGTGTTCCAATACAGTTAAATCTCGATATATTGAAGTGACGTCAAGTCAAGAGGAACACGCGAAAGTTAGAATACGAAAGTGAAGCAGATGTGTAATAAATACGACTCATCTAAAAGTTAATAATTATTTCGCTTCACTGTGGTGTTCCAATACAGTTAAATCTCGATATAATGAGAAAGAGGGTTTACAAAAGGGAGGAAGGCTAGTTTGATGAATGTAGAGTAACAAAAAGACAAGTAAAACAGTTGCTGTTTAAGTGGAGGGAACTGGGGGACACAAAATTAAGGGAAGCATATAGTCAATGGAGGGATTTACATTAAAACAAAAGAAAACAAGCCGTAGGGAAAAAATGAAAAAAATTGATAAGGGCTCTGAATGATGATAAGGTGAATGAGGATGGAAGACTATAAAATCAGTGTATAGTAAATATATCATGGTACCCAGTATAAAACCAGAAGAATGGATGGAATATTTTAAAGAATTGTAACGGGGGGGGGGGGGGGTGAAGAGTGTAAAAGAGATATGAAAGTGAGAAATAAGAAATAGTTTATGTACAAATATTGGACAACAAAATAGTGAGGAAATAATAAATCAGATTAAATTAAGAAAAATAAAGCAACTGGAATAGATGGTATCCCAATAGAGTTCATTAAGGAATGGTGCAAAGAAATAGAGTTAATTTGCAAATAGATCTATTTAATTTAATAAAAGAGAAGATTTATATACCGGAAAAGTGCAGAAGGGCAATTTTACAACCACTATATAAAGGTAAAGGTAGTGTTGATAAATCCAATAACTGCCGAGGTATGGCATTATTGTCAAATATAGGAAACATTTTCACAAGTTATGGCTACAAGGATACAAATATGGGTCGCATAATACAAATTCTTTCTGAACTTCAGATGGGTTTTCAAACAGGGAGAATGGTAGATAATATTGTGACTTTGTGGGTTCGTAGAATTAAAAGTGTAATTTGCCGAAATTCTAAATGTTCTTTATTTCCGTAGAGATACAATGTTCAATTCTCACATAACAACATTGCATCACCAATACAACACAATCTTCCAAGGTCGATCACAATCACAAACAGTGAGAGCAGATTACATCATTAGCTACAGCTGGCTGTCTCTCATTTCACAACACTGTTTCACAACTAACTACTTTGCGAGCCATCACGTCCTTAAATACCTAATTCGTAAATTCGAGATATTTCCAGAACAATAAAGAAAAACAACTTTTCTCTGTCAACCGAGATATCACTAGAACATTCCAAACACTGAAACCCTACCTGGGCCGACAAGTCCTTTACCTCAGTTATCTTTGCTTGCTGGTGCTTGTTTACAATAGCTGCACTATCATTAACTGCTTAGCAAGGTTCTTTATTTCCACACTATCCGCCTATCAGTTCCTTTGTGTGTGCAAGCCGCTTTATTGTGATTGGGTTCGCGACAATATATTTATTATAAAAACATTGGTGAATGAATAGTTGAAGGATAAGAGAGGGAAATTATACGTGGCTTTTGTTGATCTAATGAAGGGCATATGATGAATTGAACTACAATTGTGGCACAAACTTATGAGTAAAGGATTGAGTAAACAAATGGTTAACACCATCACAGCACTATACAAAGAGAATACCTTGTATAAGGGTGGAGATGGGGCAATACTAAAGGAAATTAAGGGAAAGATCTCAGACAAGGATGCAAACTAAGTCCAGACTTATTTAATTTGTTCATAGAAAATATATTACTAGAAATGGGAAGAATAAACAATTTTATGCCAATAATGAACAATATCCCAATTCCTGGATTACTTTTTGCAGATGATTACTGTAAAAAAAATGGTGCCTGAAAGTGAACCAAGACAAGACAAATCTTAGTGTTCAAGAATGAGGGGAAAGTTGAGCAGGTATGAAAAATGGAAAAATAGAGATAAAGAGTATAGGATAGTAATAGAGTATTATTATTTAGAGGTCAAAATAAATGGTAGAGGTAAATGGGAAAAGCAAAAAATATTAGCATTGGTGAAAGGAAAAGGAGTCTTATCAGCTTTCAGAAGCTGCAGATATAGAGTACCCAGTCTAAATATAAAATGGTTAGAAACGGTGTACATTATGGCAGTCGAGGCAAAATATGTTATATGGGGTAGAACTATGGGGAGTAGAAGTAGAATGGGAAGCAACAGATACAGCACATAGGATGCAGAAATGTTTAGGCTACCAAATGCAGGCAGGTACCACAAATAGAACTGGGCAGACTGGCAAGTAAGCAAAAGATCATGGAAAGGGCCTTGAAGTTTTGCTGTAGAACAGAGGAAGACAGCTTTGAGAGTTGTGACTTATTTCAGCTGGGAGTGAGGCCTGCAGTGCGTGTGATGTCAGGCAAGAGCCGTATAGTACCAAGTTGCCTATATAAATGGCACTGTGAGTACAGAATCTGAGAGTTCAGTCAGGTTTAGTGCACTCATAGACAACAATGTAGCTGCCACTTAACAAATGGAACTTTTAATTTATAATGTGACAATTTATTGAAGGACAAATATACACACAAGAAAGACTTGGTTTTTTTTTACAAGAATGTCCCCAAACCAGATTTCCGAGGTTGTATTCACTTGCCGCATGGTCATTGTGTATGTTTGGCTTGACATATGTATGTGAACAATTTTTTTTTTCTGTTATGAAATTAGCTAAGTCCAAACCCTGAAGTACCTTGTTGGATCACAATCTAACATGCAGCCTTCGATTACAAATTTCTTAGACATTACGTCCTGACATTGATAAACTAGTTAAAGAAAAACGAAACAGAAAGTGTCGGAAAATGTCCACGTAATTTTTTTCTGAATGGGTCTTCTGTAATTTACAGAGAAAACTACGTTGTTTTACTTTATTTACTTTATAACATGCCTGACCATCAGATAAACTACGAGTTGAAATTTTACATATTTTTTTCATAGCACAGAGCCAAAATGTAATTGTTTGTAAACTGTGACCAATTAAAGCAGTCAGCATTAATATTACAACACCCAAGATGTAAGTTGTACATATTAATACCTGATACGTTTCCTATCTCCAACACATCAAACTATTTCCTACCTCTTGGGCAGCAGAAATAACTGCTGTGACGTCATATGCTAACCTGCCTTTCATTCAGGAGCATATTTGCCAGTTAGAGCGGATGGAGCTGACATCACACTGCCACTACCTGTCTTCCCCTGGTGTAGAATTTTGAACCTAGAAGAGGGGAACCATCTAAAACGCACCTTCAAAATGCACCGTAAGAACATATAAATCACAGAGAAGAATTATTAATGTAAATGGTGTTTCCCAAGTATCAGAGCTAGGGCCCCTGTTCATATATTTTCTGCACATATGATTTATGAGGGCTATTTCATAAATAATGCAAAGGTTGGTATTATTGTGAATCGGATGATGCAACAAGCATGAAAATTACATCAGATGTAGTTGGGAGTTTGAGGAAAATGCATGCAATTTTGTTTTTTCACAGTATTCTAAAGTAAAATTCGCAAGAGATAGAAGTGCACTCTGCAGGGATCTTGGGCACTGTGACTATTGAAGACTTGAGATCGTACATCAAAATCAAAACTTAATGTGGCAAAAAACCTGACAGAAATCCAGGGTGTTATGTGAAGTTTATGGTGAGTTTACAGTGGACCATAGTACAGTTTTTCATTAGGTTAATCATTCAGATTCTCCATGTCCAAAAATAATTTTGACACACTCGATCAAAGTTTATGCAAATGATGATGCTTGTATGTAAACACCAAGGATTCATCATGACAGATACAGTCCCATTGGAAGAAGTGTCACAGCAGTGTATTATGGTAACTTCATGCAAAACCTGTTCAGAAAAGTGCACAAAACTCTACCTCAGATGCCTGAGATTGAGGCCACTCATTTTCCATGACAATACCCACCCGCATATTGGCAATGTTGTAGCCCAAGAACTGTGTGAATATGGATGGGAAGTGCTGTCCTCCCTACAATGCAGACATGAGTCCTCCAAACTTTGACTTGTTCTCAAAGTTCAAAAAACCTATGCGTGGATGTCATTCTTCTCTGGAAGAGTTTTCTACCCCCATTACCCAACAGATGAATAGAATTGGCATCCTGGATGGAAACTATATTAAAGGACATAAAGAGAGATTGGAAGAAAAAAAAAAAGACAGGTAAAAAATGATAGTGTGCATTATTTATGAATGTCCCTCATACCTTATAATATGGTAAACTAGTATTACACGTAGGTGATACTTATTAGTTTAGAAAATGGTTTGTCTGCAATGAAACGAACCTAAATAAAACAGAAATTAGACACTTCAAAATAGGCCATCAGTGTAGTTCAGTGATGTTTTTGGCTCTCATGCTGAGGATCTGTGGTTCAATTCCCAGCTCTGGAATGTCAATTTTAAATTGGCCTGATTCAAGTTTTCACCTCCAACAAGCTCATTTGGAGTATTCTGAATGGCCAATAACCATTCAGAGTGTACAGAGAAAGCTATAGACTCTTTCATTCCATCACCGTTTATCATTATCAATCATCTTCAGGTGTAACTGACTCTGCCTTCAGTGTACTTCCAAGAAATAAATGGGGTCCATACATCACTTGTGAAACAAGGTTTCACCAGAAGTCCTTGACCATATGTAGAGCATTGCAAACTGACCAACACTTCAAAATTAATGTCGCTACAAGTTCTGGATGAATTAATTTAGTCAGTCAAATTACAAAAATGCAGCAATAAAATATTGGAATTACATGACGAATGGTTATAATTGAATATTCATATTGATTATTAGGGCTTGGAAGTTGAGGAATCAAAAATCAAAGAAAGATGACCAATAAAATGCCCTTAAATTTTGGGGGTTAGATGCAATTTCACAGAAATATCTCATTCTTTAAGTATCTTTCAGAAATACATTTTTTACATTTGATATGAGTTTGTTAACTTGTGGAAATTTTGCACATACATAGTATGAAAGAATGAGTAAATCACCAACAAATAATCTATACTGGTCGCCAAACTAGAATGTGATTGACAGTTAGTAACCACATGGAAGAATGCTCTAAATAAATGGGAGGGGATAAGTACGTCATAATGGTTGTCATGGTAACGATTAGAGGAACCAATTAGAGTCAAGACGTTTCCATGACAATGTTAGACGCTAAACCTTGGTTGCTGATATTCTAACTCATGCTTAGCATGACTTGTGGGCAAGCGAGTTACGCAAACGCTGCAGTAAATACAATGCCTAGGTTTTTATTTCTCTTCTGATGATCCTGCATAAACAGAATGTCCTCACAGTTAGAGATCCAGTACTGGCAAGTGACTTTGCATTTTATTTGTGGCAATTTGCCTTGGTTTACGTGTGTGTGAGTTCATGTATATGTGCGCGTGTTGTGTTCATTTGCAATTGTGTTTAATGAATGTTAAATTATGTCTAAATATAGTGACAAGTGAAAACCTGAACATGCTCAGGAACCAAATAAAACTATATGTGGTAAAGGTATTCCAATTAAAGGACATACACGGGAAATAATATACTCTGTGAGAGAATACTTCGAAGAGGAGAAATTACAAGGGGAGTCTAGTATTCCATTCTCTAACGTGCTTGATAGGACTTCACGTGCTGTAGGTATCAGTAAGGCATTAAGGTTAAGATTGGGAAAGAAAAGTATTTTAAAGAAGAAAGACATTAGGGTATAGATTAGAAACTCCCGGAACAAATTATGTAAGTGGCATTTTCCCACTTCAATAAGCATCAAAATGTCACAGGTATGCCTCTTTTGTTACGATGATCTTTACATTGATGTGTTCTTGCATGTTCTAGCGTTTGCAGGTAGATCCATGACTGTACTGTTGTCTTTGTGTACAGCATTATAAATAATTATTATTAATAATAATAATAATGAAATACCAATTGCAGTCACAACTGAATCACCTTCGCACGCATAATCCTGTCGCACTCTTCACTTGGCAGCAATAAGTGGCAACGTCGCCTCTCTCTCCATACGAAATGTCAATCACTTTCTAGATTGGCGACCAGTATAACAGTGGTAACTACAGAGCCTGGGACTTAAGTACTTACAGAGTGAGTAAGTCTCCACAGAAGGTGCATATCTCATTGTATATGAGAGCCCCTAGTGGTTTACCAGGAAACATACGAGTCATTTGGAGAATTTAATGACATGATGGCACATTGGCCATGGTAGCTCAATGATTAAGAGTGACGGACGGAGATTGGGAGATCCATGGTTCAAATCCCAGCCATGTCATTGAAATTTTCAGTCTAACTCTTCAAATTGCACATACTAGTTCACAGACTCTATGAAGGGCATGCGCTATGCATGTTACGTGAAGCACTTTAGTGTAAAATGATTTAATTGCGGTTCCCAATTTCACCATATATTTGACTGCATCTGTTATGAAAAGTAAAACATTTTCATGTTTTATTGCCCTTTGACCATAAAAGAAACATGTTTTGATCAAATAAGTTGCATATAGGTACATTGATAGTTAACCTCAATTACTCCCATCATAAGAAGAAACATTTTTGGAGGGGGGATCAATTTCTAATGTACCTATAACAACATTTGCAATGTAACACCCCTCTTTATCACTTGTCTCATCTATTGAAACAATTATATTATTTCCAGGAAAATCTTGTATTCTTTCTGTTCTTTCATAACAACCCTGAAAGTAACCTTTTCTAAGGGTAGATTCATCTGGGATGTTCTGTCCTATATATTGCAGCATAAATTGCTGTAATGTAGGATTATTTATTTCTGCTAGTGGATTATTGGCAGAAACCAACATTCCACAAAGATCTCTATTAAAAATAGATTTTTTGGATGATTCTCCTTTGACTAATAAGTAACTAGGTTGTCTTACTTTCCTTTATATGTGCAAATGGCCTTTCTGTTTTCCCGGCCCCAAATGCTACTGCACATTAAAACGCTTATCTGTACTCTGATGCGGGAAATTAATGCCCTCCAGCAATATTAAATATCTCAAAGATCTCACCAGCATCCGCATCAATCCCAACCTTGCTCAGCAGAGCTATGAGAGGTAGGTATTGTAAGAAACGACACAAAGTTGAAGTCTTTTAATCAAGTTTTATTGCTTTAAAATTTGATATTAAATGTTCAGAATAAGCCGAGCATATATATAATACTAATTCACTTGTTATGAAACAAATGTATTCATAAATTGTAATTTCTGAAGAAGTTTAAGAGATGGAGCATAGGTCCATTCTCGTTGCCAGCCAGATGTAGAGTGAGTTGGAGTGACGTGGTGAAGTTAGGTGCTTTAATTAAAAATCTGTCCATTAGGCAACCACTGCTTCCAAATCAATACCCATTTACTATACAAATATAATTTGTAAGAGAAACTTTACTTATCTTTGAAGAAAATGATGTAAATTTTCATATTAATTGAGATTGCAATTAATTATATTTGTGTAGTATTTGTTGCTTCACTGTATCTAGCTTCATTTTAAACAAAATCAATACTCATTTATTTACTTCTACTCCATTCTTCTTTCCATTTTTTTCATCTTTGTTTTTATCTTCTTCAATTCTTTAGTTTTAATCTCCAACTCTGTATTATCCCACTTCCTCCATTCTTGTTTAAATCTCATTGCTAGACCATTATTTCTTATAATTTCTCCCGTCTGCCTTGCGGCTGCCATGTCACTTAGTTCCTTTTTTCTCACTTCCGTGGAAACAACTGTACTGCTCGTCCATTCTGCTCCGTTGCCAGTTTAGTACCCCTAGCTAACTGAATAAAACACCAGCAAAGCACCTAGCAGTACTGAATATTTATACCATAAGTTTGTATATCTGTGATTATTTATGCTGTCATACCATAATAAAGTACCATAAAATAATCATGGTTACCTTTTAACATTTATCATAAGAAATCTTCGAGGTATCCCTTGGAATTCTGAATACCTGTTCATAAAATCATAAATAGATGGTTCATATCATACCGATAATCCCCTTCATTGCACAGGGGGAAGGATGCTGTCATAATACAGTTAAGTATATTCTGCAAATAGTCACTAAGGAGCAGCTCAAACTGAAAAATACTCTAACAAGCCTACTTGACACCAACCCTGATTCAGCTGCCAATGCTGATAAAAATGCCACAACCATACATCATTAGATGGTGCCAGCAGATATGCATTTCTAGTTAATCATAGACTTGCTTCATACAGTGTCATTATAGATTGGAAAGTGAAGGCACACTTACAATGAACATGCTGTGTGTGTGTGTGTGTGTGTGTGTGTGTGTGTGTGTGTGTGTGTGTGTGTGTGTGTGTGTGTGTGTGTGTGTGTGTGTGTGTGTGTGTGTGTGTGTGTGTGTGTGTGTGTGTGTGTGTGTGTGTGTGTGTGTGTGTGTGTGTGTGTGTGTGTGTGTGTGTGTGTGTGTGTGTGTGTGTGTGTGTGTGTGTGTGTGTGTGTGTGTGTGTGTGTGTGTGTGTGTGTGTGTGTGTGTGTGTGTGTGTGTGTGTGTGTGTGTGTGTGTGTGTGTGTGTGTGTGTGTGTGTGTGTGTGTGTGTGTGTGTGTGTGTGTGTGTGTGTGTGTGTGTGTGTGTGTGTGTGTGTGTGTGTGTGTGTGTGTGTGTGTGTGTGTGTGTGTGTGTGTGTGTGTGTGTGTGTGTGTGTGTGTGTGTGTGTGTGTGTGTGTGTGTGTGTGTGTGTGTGTGTGTGTGTGTGTGTGTGTGTGTGTGTGTGTGTGTGTGTGTGTGTGTGTGTGTGTGTGTGTGTGTGTGTGTGTGTGTGTGTGTGTGTGTGTGTGTGTGTGTGTGTGTGTGTGTGTGTGTGTGTGTGTGTGTGTGTGTGTGTGTGTGTGTGTGTGTGTGTGTGTGTGTGTGTGTGTGTGTGTGTGTGTGTGTGTGTGTGTGTGTGTGTGTGTGTGTGTGTGTGTGTGTGTGTGTGTGTGTGTGTGTGTGTGTGTGTGTGTGTGTGTGTGTGTGTGTGTGTGTGTGTGTGTGTGTGTGTGTGTGTGTGTGTGTGTGTGTGTGTGTGTGTGTGTGTGTGTGTGTGTGTGTGTGTGTGTGTGTGTGTGTGTGTGTGTGTGTGTGTGTGTGTGTGTGTGTGTGTGTGTGTGTGTGTGTGTGTGTGTGTGTGTGTGTGTGTGTGTGTGTGTGTGTGTGTGTGTGTGTGTGTGTGTGTGTGTGTGTGTGTGTGTGTGTGTGTGTGTGTGTGTGTGTGTGTGTGTGTGTGTGTGTGTGTGTGTGTGTGTGTGTGTGTGTGTGTGTGTGTGTGTGTGTGTGTGTGTGTGTGTGTGTGTGTGTGTGTGTGTGTGTGTGTGTGTGTGTGTGTGTGTGTGTGTGTGTGTGTGTGTGTGTGTGTGTGTGTGTGTGTGTGTGTGTGTGTGTGTGTGTGTGTGTGTGTGTGTGTGTGTGTGTGTGTGTGTGTGTGTGTGTGTGTGTGTGTGTGTGTGTGTGTGTGTGTGTGTGTGTGTGTGTGTGTGTGTGTGTGTGTGTGTGTGTGTGTGTGTGTGTGTGTGTGTGTGTGTGTGTGTGTGTGTGTGTGTGTGTGTGTGTGTGTGTGTGTGTGTGTGTGTGTGTGTGTGTGTGTGTGTGTGTGTGTGTGTGTGTGTGTGTGTGTGTGTGTGTGTGTGTGTGTGTGTGTGTGTGTGTGTGTGTGTGTGTGTGTGTGTGTGTGTGTGTGTGTGTGTGTGTGTGTGTGTGTGTGTGTGTGTGTGTGTGTGTGTGTGTGTGTGTGTGTGTGTGTGTGTGTGTGTGTGTGTGTGTGTGTGTGTGTGTGTGTGTGTGTGTGTGTGTGTGTGTGTGTGTGTGTGTGTGTGTGTGTGTGTGTGTGTGTGTGTGTGTGTGTGTGTGTGTGTGTGTGTGTGTGTGTGTGTGTGTGTGTGTGTGTGTGTGTGTGTGTGTGTGTGTGTGTGTGTGTGTGTGTGTGTGTGTGTGTGTGTGTGTGTGTGTGTGTGTGTGTGTGTGTGTGTGTGTGTGTGTGTGTGTGTGTGTGTGTGTGTGTGTGTGTGTGTGTGTGTGTGTGTGTGTGTGTGTGTGTGTGTGTGTGTGTGTGTGTGTGTGTGTGTGTGTGTGTGTGTGTGTGTGTGTGTGTGTGTGTGTGTGTGTGTGTGTGTGTGTGTGTGTGTGTGTGTGTGTGTGTGTGTGTGTGTGTGTGTGTGTGTGTGTGTGTGTGTGTGTGTGTGTGTGTGTGTGTGTGTGTGTGTGTGTGTGTGTGTGTGTGTGTGTGTGTGTGTGTGTGTGTGTGTGTGTGTGTGTGTGTGTGTGTGTGTGTGTGTGTGTGTGTGTGTGTGTGTGTGTGTGTGTGTGTGTGTGTGTGTGTGTGTGTGTGTGTGTGTGTGTGTGTGTGTGTGTGTGTGTGTGTGTGTGTGTGTGTGTGTGTGTGTGTGTGTGTGTGTGTGTGTGTGTGTGTGTGTGTGTGTGTGTGTGTGTGTGTGTGTGTGTGTGTGTGTGTGTGTGTGTGTGTGTGTGTGTGTGTGTGTGTGTGTGTGTGTGTGTGTGTGTGTGTGTGTGTGTGTGTGTGTGTGTGTGTGTGTGTGTGTGTGTGTGTGTGTGTGTGTGTGTGTGTGTGTGTGTGTGTGTGTGTGTGTGTGTGTGTGTGTGTGTGTGTGTGTGTGTGTGTGTGTGTGTGTGTGTGTGTGTGTGTGTGTGTGTGTGTGTGTGTGTGTGTGTGTGTGTGTGTGTGTGTGTGTGTGTGTGTGTGTGTGTGTGTGTGTGTGTGTGTGTGTGTGTGTGTGTGTGTGTGTGTGTGTGTGTGTGTGTGTGTGTGTGTGTGTGTGTGTGTGTGTGTGTGTGTGTGTGTGTGTGTGTGTGTGTGTGTGTGTGTGTGTGTGTGTGTGTGTGTGTTGACAAAAAAGAAATTGCAACACCCTTCAGGATTGTATTCATTGAAATATGGGCATAGTATGTGGATATTGAGGGGTTATAGAATTGGTGATTAAAGTATTGTGGTTAGTGGACAATGGATGGCACTGTTCAGGAATGTCTCTGATCTCTATGCCCACTTTGCAGGCAGCCACTTTGAATAGCAGTTGAATAGTAGTATCAAAAGATGGTGGAAGGTAAAGCCATGCCACAATGAAGCGAACATGCTTCTTGTGTATGACTAGCCATTTGAACGGGGTCAAACTGTTGGCCTGCATGAAGCTGGATGGCCCTATAGACAAATTGCTGCACATGTTGGGCACAATGTATCAGTGGTGCATCAGTGTTTTCAGCAATTATCTTTGGATCATTCTCATTCCCATAGGCCAGGTTCTGAGCAGCTACGTTGTACAAACGCACGTCTGGATTGACACATTGTGTGTGCTTCATTGGTTGCCCAAACAGTGATTGGGGAAGCAATCTGGGCATAAGTAGCACCTGGTGTGTTATAGACTATTGGAAACCATCTTCTTGCAGCAGGGCTCAAATCACATGTGCCTTTGCCTAAAGTACCTCTTTCACCACAACACCATCACTTATGTCTCTTCTGGTGTCAAGAAAGTGTTAAATTAGATAATTGAATGGCACTTTGTTGTCTTCATTGATGAAAGTAGGTTCTGTCTGTACACTAGTAATGGTTGGTTATGTGTACAACATAGAGCTGGTGAGCAAACTCGTCCACGGTGCATTTGCCCACCTCCTGGCATCATGGTGTGGGGTGCCATCACTTACAGCTCACGCTCGCCTTTGGTGTTTGTGCAGGGACATGAAACCATTGCCAGCTACATCCAGCATGTAATTAATTCTGCTTTTCTTCAACAAGAAGGCAGTGTACCATTTTCAACAGGATAATGCAAGTACCTATACACTTGCTGCAATGCAATATGCTCTTCATGGTATACAACAACTGCCTTCACCACCATGGTGTGCTGACCATGTATGGGACATGATAGGAAAGATATTGACTGGTTCTCCATAGCTGGCCACAACCATTGCCAAACTGTGACAAAAGTTCCAGGATGCTTGGGACAGTGTATTGCAGGATGCCATTCATCGCCTGCACTACCATCTGCCTGCACGAATACATGCCTATATTGCAGCCCAAGGGGTGTACACCAAATATTGATGCAACTGTTTGGACATATCTTTTTGTGACATGTCTGCTTCATTTGTGCTGATTTTGTTATTATTATGTATTACCTTTGGTTCAAATCCTGGCTATGGCATTGAATTATTCAATCTGACTCTACCTTTCCATACTCCATCACATTTTTATTTTTTGAGAGACTAGTTTTGGAAGCTGTTGCTTCCATTTTCAATCTTGAAGGTCTGACTGTCATTTGTTGTTGCTGTCGTCGTCTGCTGTCTTCTCTTTGGTGGTGTAACTATGAACTTTGCATCAAATTATCAACTGGTGGGATTTTAAACTTCATTCCTTGGTTCTTTTCCATATCAAGATGTTCTCCCATGTCAGTTTGTTTTGGTTTATCATCCCTTTTATGGCCAATTTTACCAACAGATTTTAAAATCGACATTAATAAATGTAACGTGACAATTGTCACAGCAGTAACAAAACATAAAATTTTTGCATTCGCAGACTTGTTTTCTGAAAATGTTAATGCTGAGAGACTTGCAAATATTACAAATATAGAAGGCTATGGATTAATCATATTATTTTCTGAACGTACTGTGATGCACTTTTGTTTTTATTTTTGTTTGCACACAGCTGAAAAAATTGCAGTTGAACAAAATCATAAGAGAGGCCATAGGACAAATTTCTCATCAATCGAAAGAATTGTTAGTTGAATTAGTAACTAAATATAAGGATATTGTGGAAAATAACGAGGACGGATTCAGTAAATGTGAAAGAGAAAGATGAGACGTGTGAAAAAATTGGAAATGAGTGTAATTTGAATGCAAATATCGCAAGTGGAAGTACGAAGCAACTTTGTCAATGTAATGTAAATTTAAAACAAGGTGTGAAAGACAGAAGTGACGAGAGATTTGAAAGTTTCAAGATGGGTAGGTGGACAGTGTATTATCCACAGAATTCAGTGAATTATAAAATCGCAAAGTTATTAATACTCGAAGCAAAGGAAAGATTAGAAAATCTTCTGATAGCTCCTCAAAATCATTTCTCCTCATAGGCCATTCTCTATTACGAATGCCATTTAGACGGTCTAAATATATCAAATCGACATTCATGCCCATCATCTTGACAATTCTATGATTATTAGCAACTTAACAACAGAAATATGGCTGTTAGTTTAACAAGAGGTTTAACAGGAGTGTTAAGCTAACAGATGTTGGTGTAATGCAATTTTTGTTATAACTATTGCTAAACAGACTAACAGCCATGTTAAGTCTTAACATCTGTTGGTATATTTGGGCATTAATTTTGGATGGGGTCATGGTTGTGGTTTTCATTCCAAAGATGAAATGCTACTGTTGACTTAATCTTCCTGTTTCAGTTTGATATTTCTAAAATGCTCTTTGTTTCTGGTTTTTAGGTTTCACTTAGTTTGACCCATGTAGCTTTTTCACAATCTTTACAACTTATTTGGTATATTACGGATCTATTGATTGGTGAGATTTCATCTTTTTTTTTTTTTTTTTTTTTTTTTTTTTTTTCGAATTTAACAATTTTAATACCAAGTATCTATTTGTAGGTGCCAAGATATTTTGTTCTTTAAAGATCCTTTTTAATTTATTAAATGTTTTTGGGTGGTGAGTGAATCCACTGAATATGCTGTTGCTTTCTTTTTCTTTAATGAATGTGGTTGCTTCCTTAATGGTTTTCTTTAGTTTAGGTTTTTTAATTTTCTTAAATACCAGACTTTTGTTGTATCCATTTTCTTCTGCTATGTGAAGTTCCACCACCAGAGAGAACACAGCAGACGACAACAGACAATAATCGGACCTTCTATATTGAAAATGGAGAAAATAGCTTATGAAACTAGTTCCTCAAAATATACAAATGTAAGTGACTGTTAAAAACCAACTACAAATACTTTTTTCAATTAATTTGGATGTGGCTGTTACCAAATTCCTCCAATCACGCATAAGTTATTATCCAGTTTAGGAAATGGTATTTTTTTTATTTCTTTTTATTTCTTGCAGTATGCATTTCATATAAGATTTTGTAATTTCAGTAATAGTTTGTGAAGCTTTTCTCATATCTTAGTACTGCTAATTAGTTAATTTGTCTTGATAGGCTACTTACTGCTTAAAAGCTACATCTTCCTTTGCTTTAAATTGTGAATTTCCAGCTTTTGAAGTTTCCTTTAAAATTATGTAATTTTTTCCAATAGGCCCAATATCAAATGGTGGATGTAACAACTGATTGCATAGAAGTTGTGAAGTGTATTAAGCAGATTTGTGGCAAAATTGGTGCACGACAATGGAATACCAATTTCACACTGCTACACATTGTAGATGTATTCAAGGGAAGTGAACTTAAAAGGATTAAAGAACTCGGTAAATACATATTCTTTCTTTGGTTTAAACTGCATGCTTCCAAGCTACCATAAATCATGCTTTTTTATACTTAAGTACAGTAAAGTTAATACAATTAAGGTTTTGTTTTTTAAATGGGACATTGCATGACTATCACATTAAGAGTGTTTCAGTACTAGCTCAAATACTATTTGAGCTAGCACTCAAACCATGATAGCCTAGGAAGCACATAAGCTACAAATTTTAAACTAAGGCTCTTTATGTACCTGCCTTCTGCAGGAAAAATATAGGAAAATAAGTGAGAATTTTTTTAATGTGTCTACTTGGTTTTTAAATAATTCATAAAAATGCACTAATTGGTGCTTCATGAAATACAAACTTCAACATTTTTAAGCTACAAATTGATGTCTTCTTGCATGGAGAGTAAACCATAGTTTGACTAATTCTCAGGCTTTTATTTTCCCTTCTTTAAGTGAAGAGTGCAAATATGCCTCATGTTCATTTTCTAAATACAAAATTCAGTAAAAATTTCATGTTTACAATTTAAATTATTTAATTCACATTTTCCTTTGTCTCAAATTTGCAATTTAAATAGTTCACAAAATTTTGTTAATTCAAGGAAAAAGGTCTCTGTGGTGATACAAAGGAATGTACTTTCAAGTAAGAGAAACTGACATTGGATTACTTCTCAGGTTGACTACCCTTCTCCACAGGAGAGGTGGCTCAGAAGAATTTGTAGAATCTGCAATTAAAGCAAAAGAAGAGTTTGAGTACGAATCATATTCCAATAGATCAAAAGGCTTTTGTATCTCATGTTCTTGTGCCTCCAATGCTCTGTACATAATACACTTACGGCAAACCTGGTAGAATGTTTGACATCAATAGGCCTATCATTAATATTGTCACCTGAAGCTCGGAACTCCCGATAGAACCGGCCGGCAGAAGGGCCAGACGGGAAGCATTCAGCCTACGCCTACCCATTTGTCTCTTGTCACTAACTGAAGGGATAATTAGGGGAGCGGCGCGAGCCCTGTACCATCTCTTTCCCCTCCCACTAGACGTCTCGAAACCTCTGGATAATTGTGCGCGCCGCAAACCTTCCGGAAACGACGATCTTCCCTATATAAGGCCTGTAGTTGGCGAGTCAGTTCAGTTCTTGGCGAGCAGCGTGAGGAGTGCCCAGTGAGGGAACGGAATGTGTACGTGCAACGGAGGAGTGTACGGAACTGCGTGCAGTGGACCTGTGACAGACGAACTGGTGAATTGTAATTGTGTGCATTATGTAATTCTGTGTAATCAGTAAGTGTTCCGATTGTAATTCGAAGGAAATAAAGAACATTTTTGAGTGGTGCAGTTGGACTTTTCCATTTCACGAACCCACAACGTCACAACTGATGCCAGGAGTGGGATAATGACCATGGAATCGGTATTGGAAAAGATTTTGGAGAAGATGAACGAATTAACAGCGAAGAGGGAGGCGCCAAACAACGTTTTGGCCACGACAATGACCGCAAAGATGTCCATACTGAGCACGGAAATGAAGGTGGCGAACGAGGCTCTCGCCGCCAAATTTGAAGAACAGTTGGCCGGCGTGAGGGATGACGTGACGGAGCTGGGCAAGCGGATGGGCCAAGTGGACGAGCGCGTCGAGGACCTGGCGAACCGCTTCAGTGACCTAGAGGAAAAGGCCGACAGTAACGCCAAGTCCCTGAACGCCATGGTGGAAGATGTCGAAGACCTTGTTAACCGCGTTAACAACCTGGAAGGAAAGGCCGACAGCAGCGTCAAGTCCCTGAACGCTATGGCGGAGGACGTCGTCGGCAGGAGGTTGAAGGATTTGAAGGCCGACGCGCCGGGACGCGACACAACATCGGCGCGCGTCAAACCTCCGAAATATGACGGCGCGTCAACGTTTGAGGTCTTCCGCCGCCAATTCGACGCAGTGGCCAAGCACAACAAATGGTCACCAGAGGAGGAGGCCACACAGTTAATAGCCAGCCTCCAGGGACGGGCCGCGGAAGTCCTAAACGCGATGCAGACAACGGCGGCGCCCAAGGACATCTGGGAGGCCCTGGAGAATCGTTTCGGAAACCACCGCTTAGCCGCAAGGTACCGCAGCCAGCTAAAGGCAAGGTCACAGCAGCCAGGGGAGACGCTGCAGGTTGGACAACTGGCTAGCAAGGCCCTAGTCGACCTCCCATCAGAGTTCGTATCCCGGGAAGCTGCCTACTCATTCGTTGACGGGGTACGGGACACGGAGATTCGTCAGCGCCTAATGCTCGGCGATTATAGAACCATCCACGAGGCGCTAACGGCAGCATTAAGGATGGAGGCGGCCAAGGTAACAGCCATCCCGACGTCGAGAACGAGGAGTGTCCGCTACCCCGGAGACAGAAGACCAGCCGAGGGACGCCTGTGAAGACGTAGTGGCCTGTGTTGGGGATGTGGACAGCCGGGACACCTAGAGAGAGATTGCCGACACCAGGAAGGGCAGCCGGGAGAACGAGTAAGGCCCGGCGTGGCGAGGAGCACGTCGGCGCCGTTCACACCGTCTCCTCGAGTGACACTGCGCGCCGTCAGCCAGCGGATGGATGACAGCCTCATCGCGGACGGCTGGGTAAGAGGAAAGCGTGCCGCGTGCTGGTGGACACCGGGGCGGCCGTGACCATCATCAGACCTGACGTGGCGAAGGGTTTGCCGACAAGAAAGCCGAGCCTACCATACCAGCTTGTCACGGCATCGGGCGACACCTTGCCTGTGGAGAAGGAGGCCCTGCTGAAGCTGACCTTGGGAAGGAGTACCGTATGTCTGTGGGTGTTCGTCGCGAAAGTGGCTGAGGAGGTGATACTGGGATTGAATGCCCTCAGGAGCCACGAGGCGACGGTCGACGTCGGCAAGAAGGTCCTGCGGCTCAACGGAGAAGAGGTTATACTCCGTCAACCAGAAGAGCGCCTTGGAATTTGCAGGGTCGTCTTGACCGAAGACGTGGTTGTCCCCGCGAGGAGCGAGGTGGTGGTGACGGCGTGACTGGAAGGCCAGAGAACCAGGAACATGATGCTGGACCAGAAGACGCATGTACACGGACTGTGTGTAGCCAGGGCATTGCTGCCGAGGAGGTGCCAGTGAAACTGCTACATCCAACGGACACCGATCACGACATCCAGGCCGGGACGGAGTTGGGAACGTGCGAGCCCGTGGTAAGCGTAACAGCAATCGACAAGACGCAGGAGCCGGTGCCGACGCAACACCTGGGGCCCCGGCTAGAAGGCTTACTGGAGAGGGCGGCCGACCACCTGACCGCAGAACAACTGGAGAAAGTTCGACAACTGCTGAGGCGATACCAGCGCGTCTTCAGCTAAGGCGACAGTGACTACGGCCGCACAGACAAAGTGCTTCACCGCATCGACACCGGGGACGCCCGACCTATTCGGCAACCACCTAGATGCATACTGCTGGCGAAGCAAGGGGCGGTACGAGATACATGCTGGAGGACATGAGATCCAGGGGAGTGATTGAAGAGTCTGACAGCCCTTGGTGTTCCCCTGTAGTCTTTGTGACAAAGAAGAACGGCGAGCTACGCTTTTGCGTAGACTACAGGAAGTTGAACGCTGTCAACCGCAAGGACTGTTTCCCCTTACCCCGGATTGACGACACCCTGGACACGCTAGCTGGTGCACAGAGGTTCTCGACCCTGGACCTGAAGTCGGGCTACTGGCAGGTAGCTCTAGATCCGAGAGACAAGGAGAAGACCGCATTCTCGACAGGCCAAGGGCTCTGGCAGTTCACAGTTATGCCCTTTGGCCTCTGCAACGCACCAGCTACCTTCCAGCGCCTCATGGAGTCAGTGATGAGAGGACTGACTTACGATGCCTGCCTGCTATACCTGGACGACATCATCATCGTCGGTAAGACTTTTGAAGACCATCTCGAGAATCTGAGTAAGGTGCTACAGAGTTTGCAGGCGACCAACTTGAAGCTGAACGCGAAAAAGTGCCAGCTCTTTCGCAAGGAAGTGAACTACTTAGGCCACCTAGTCTCAGCAGCTGGAGTGGCCACAGACCCGGGGAAGATGCAGGCGGTGAGAGATTGGCCTCGCCCAAAGCATAAGAAAGGGTTGCGCAGCTTCCTGGGGTTGTGCAGTTATTATCGACGCTTCATAAATGGGTTCTCTAACATCACCAAACCCCTCACCCGCCTGACAGAGGAACACCGGCCTTATGTGTGGACGGAGGACGCCGAAGACGCTTTCCAGCACCTGAAGAAGACCCTGTGCAGTGCTCCAATTTTGGGTTTTCCACAACCGGGTGGCGCCTTCATTGTGGACACCGACGTCAGCGACCATTGCATTGGAGGTGTCCTATCGCAGATCCAGGACGGCCTTGAGCGTGTGATAGCCTACTACAGCAAGACACTATCCAAGGCAGAGAAGAACTACTGCGTCACCCAGCGAGAGTTACTGGCGGTAGTAAAGACCTTGGAGCACTTCCACAAGTACCTGTACGGTCAGCCATTCCACCTGAGGACTGACCATTCTGCCCTAACCTGGCTATTGAGCTTTAGGTACCTGGAAGGCCAGACAGCACGTTGAGTCCAGAGGCTGCAGGAGTATGACTTCACCTCGGAACATCGTAGAGGGAAGAGCCACGGTAACGCTGACGCCATGTCTCGAAGACCCTGTCCAGAAGAGTGCGGCCAGTGCACCAGAGTGGAAGAGAAGGAGCGTGCCGCAGCAGTCCGAGTAGTCACGGCAGTGCCTGCAGATGTTCCGATTGTAATTCGGTGGAAATAAAGAACATTTTTGAGTGGTGCAATTGGACTTTTTCATTTCACAAACCCACAAAGTCACAATATGTTGCTACTGTATATTTTTTGTATTATTGTGTAACATACTCTGCTTACTTCAGAATACATTATATATAGATTGCCTCTACCATTTTAATTCAGATTCATGGATCATATTTTCTTAGGTCCTTCAGGCAAGTTTCACAGTAACAGCGATCATTGGCTTCGGCAGTACAGTTGTGCAGGCTGTCTCACTTTTTCATTTTTATAATTGAATTGCTTCTAAAGATGTCACATATTTTAGGTTAAAATTACACATCTAGTGTTATAATGGTTGTGCTGTCTTGTCTTGCAGGAAATTTGTGCTTATTAATATTTTCATTTTATATTCTTTTTAGTACTTCATTAAAATTCCTGGCACAACACTACAATTATTATCACCCTATGACCATTGCCAATCAGATGGATGAGACAAGAAACAGATGCAGAATGTCAAATGAACAGTGAACTTCTAATTTTATTAAATATGTTTATGTTTTGCAAACATTTTGGCTAAGATCATGTTAAGTGTTGAACATTTGAAGATAGCAAAATGTTATTCAAATACTCCTGAAGAAACTGATTTTAGCTACTTACAATGCACACTATTACTTTGTTATTAAAACAAATTAACTACTTCTGTTAGGTTTGTTGTAGTTATAGTGAAAGTAACATGAATTGAAAATCAATAAGCATATGAAGCATACATTACTCATAAACTTTATTGTAAAATGTCCCTTATTTTAATGCATGAAAGATAGCAATCTTTGTGAGGAGTACCATTTCTGGTACTTGCATGTTGACTTATTGATTTTTGCTTTTCTTTCTACTTACCTCTAATAAGTAGAGGAAATATTGCCTTCACCAAAATTTTTTATAGCAAAACAATACACATTTGGAGAGGTGCTTGTTTGCATATATATGCAAAAATTTGCCAAATTAGCTTTATCTTCCAAGGATGTGATACAAACATCATTTCCATAAAAGTGCCCTTCTACTTGAAGCTTCCCTTTTCTATAAGGTCAATTAATGGAAATCAATTGTTCTTTCGCACTAGCCTTGTGTAGAATGAAGTATGGAAAGGTAGTCAGACTGAAAAATTCAACTTCATAAACAGCATTTGAACCGGTCATGCTAGCATGTTGGCATGGTAGCTCAAGAGTTAAGCTAAGCTGGATGGAGACCGGAAGATCTGTGGTTCGAATCCCAGCTATGGCATTGAATTTTTCAGTCTGACTGTGCCCTCCCATACTTTGCCCTACACACAGCTAGTGTGAAAGAACCATTAATTTCCAATAATTGACATAATAGGATCAGAATTAGAAAACCCAAGCCTTAAAGTACTTACAGCATAGTAAGTCGCCATTAAGGTAGTCTCATATGTTTATGAGAACACCCCTAATGGTTTACTTGGAAAAACATGAGTCAGGGAATTTGAGGTCATGCTGGCACATTGGCTATGGTAGCTCAAAGGTTGAGAGCAGCTGGAGGGAGACCAGAAGATCCCTGGTTCAAATCCCAGCTATGGCATTGAATTTTTCAATCTGACTCTACCTTTCCATACTTTGTCCTTTTGTGTTTATTAAAATAGTATAAGTGTAAGAGTAAGATATTTGCAAGGCAAGTAAAATGTATATGTTGAATTTTCTCCAAATTGCCTCTGAAATCCTTCTTAATCTGAATTATTTCAAGTTGTTAAACCATGAGATATAGACAGTATCTTACCATACAAAAAATGTGTATCTTGTTAAATCACATAATCTCTTGTGTGTCAAATACTTCATTATGATCATCATTGGCAGTGGCGGTGGCGGTGATGGTGATGGTGACCATTACTTAGATATTGACATTGATTAAATTTTGAAATACGTACTCATACTTTTTACTTCCTCTACCACATACCTAAATAGGTAGAGAATTTATGGCAGTTCACTCAAAAGTTTGAGATCAAAGCTTCATTAGAAATACATGTTTTGATACCCTGGAATAAAAAAGAAGCATTTAATAAAAAAGGTGTGTTGGGGGATTTCCTAAACATGCTTGAAATGCACCCTTAAATGCGCAGGTGAAGTTTGTGCAAAATCTTAAAAAAACATACAATGGTCGGCCTCACATACAGTTGGTGCCACTGGGCCACTTTGACAGATAGCATCATATAGGGTGAATCACTTGAAACTTGCACTGCCAATATTTCCGAAATGGAAAGTGCTATTGATGTGCAGTTATCACAGCATTGTTTGGTAGTTAGGGGCTCGTAGTTTTAATCTATAAATAGATTTAAATAACACTTAGAAGGTGTAATTTTTGGAGCAAGCATACACTTTTTTAAATGGAACAATACCTAATTACATCAAAAAGTCAAAAGTATGGTAAATTAGAATATTAATGGTGTTTTCCGCAGGATTCTAGTGCCAGTAGTTCACAAGATATCTTATTTTGTAACTTTTACACATCAACACTTGTACTACCTGCGGTAGCAAAAACTAAAGAAAAACTAAAGAGTGCACTGCCTCTGTGGGTCCTGACAAGTAAAGAGAAATTTGACCTTCAAAGCTTGTGTTCAAAATGACCACCCGCAGCTTCAATACAAGCTTCCAGTCTCCTGTGGTAAAACTGCTGCACACATTCTAGCATTTCAGCAGAAATTTTAGAGCAGGCAGTAGTAATGCATTGTTTCGTATCATATGGTGCAGTTGGTATGTCCTTGTAGACAGTGTCTTTCAGTTTTCCCTATAGAAAAAGGTCTAACAGTCAAATCCGGTGATAGGCCTGCTAAGGTACAGGTGCCCTTTGTCCAATTCATGGACTTGTAAACAATCCATGAAGACCAAAAATGTGTAGTGTTTAACGCCCGCTTTTACTACATACGGCACCGCAGGCGGTGACACTGATGATACATGAGATGAAGATGGAGCACCGGTGGAATGAGATGGCGGGGGAAACCGGAGGTCCTGGAGAAAACCCGCCCCAGCGCCGTGTTGTCCACCACAAATCTCACTTTGCGGTCGCTTGGGATCGAACCCGGGCCGCCTTGGTGAGAGCCAAGCGGTCTAACCACTGAGCCACGGCGCGGCCCCATAAAGACCAGCTGTAGTAATTCGTGCACAATGGGCTGGACAGCCATCATGCTGGAACCACAGGTTCCTTCTAGTCTGCAGAGGAACGTCTTCTAGCATCTGTGGAAGATGGTCTGTTTGGATTCTGAGATACTTGTGCGAGTTTAGTGTTCCTTCTATGAAAAAAGTGCCTATGAACTATTGGTTCACTATCCCACACCACACGTTTAAACTCCACATACACTGACGTTCCACCTGACGAAGCCAATGGGTATTGCCAACAGACCAATAATGCATGTTTCTGCGGTTTACCTGGCTATGATTAATAAATGTTGCTTTATCAGTAAACAAAATGCATAATGAATCTGGAGTATCATGTCTTAATACCCATGTACAAAAGTTAACATGATTCTCAAAGTCGTTTCCATGCAGCTCTTGATGGAGAGAGATATGTAGGGATGGAGCTATGTCAATGGAGAATGCGTAGTATACTTACCTGACTCATTCCACTTCCATGTGTGCTTGTGCAGGAACTAATTTGCGGATCTACTGCAACAGCAACCAATACATTAATTTCTCCTACATCTCCAGTCACCGAGATGGTTGACATCTATTGGGATATCTTTTCGTATAACCATCTGAGAATGAACTGCATTCTTCCTACACTCTCCATACATCGTGAGCATGTTGACTTCTTCGGCATTTGGTAAATCCCATCTTCATTCATTGTTTGAACTGTCACTAACTGACTAGAATGTCGCAATGCACAAATGAATGCAAACACAGTTAAACAAACCATAACATCATATCTAGTGACTACGCTGGTTGAATGGAACATAATTATCAGTGTGTAAAAGCTTCAAAATAAGATATCTCGTGAACTACTGGCAATAGAATCCTGCGGAAAACACTATTAATATTCTAATTTACCATACTTTTGATTTCTCTATGTAATTAGGCATTGTTACATTTAAAGAAGTCTATATTTACTCTAAAAATACACCTAAGTTTTATTAAAATCTATTTATAGATTAAAAGTAGGTTATAGGCTTAAAGTACCAAACAATGCTATGAAAACCGCATATCAATAGCACTTTGCATTTCGGAAATATTATTGGTGCAAATTTTAGTTGATTCACCCCGTATAATTTAACTCTCTACTAGTTTGTATCCATAGTTACACATCAAAGAGTTTTTGAATGACAGCATTTTAAACAAGACAAGTATAGAGGTTTCACGAAAATGGAGGATTTGGAAAAACGATTACTTCCAAATACTTCCATTTGAAAGGCTTAACGCCTAAAGAAATCAAGGAGGAAATGGACAGTACATTGAAAGACTCTGCCCCTTCATATGCAATGTTTAAAAGGTGGGTTGCATGGGACACACGAGCACTAGTGATGAGCCTTGCTCTAGACACCCTGTGGAAGTCACAACTCCAGAGATTGTTAAAAAAATTTGTTTAATACTGGAAGACTGCAGATATTTGATATTTATATTTGATATTTATTTGTACAATAAAATTTAACATAGAACATGCTGTATTATACCTCCTGTACAAATACATGAAATCGCTGACCTTAAGATTTACTGACTGACTCAGGTCCCCTGGCTATAAGCCTTTGGTTTTCCAGCAGGAAGACTGCAAATTAAAGTTGTTTGAGATAGCAGAGGTTGTAAACCTATCAAAAGAATGTGAAAGTAATGTTTTGGGCTTTCACAAGGTTTGTGCAAGATGGGTGCGGCGTTTGTTGACACCTGATCAAAAGTTGCAAAGAAAAACTGTTTCTGTTAAGAATTTGGAGCTCTACTATAAAAATCCCAGTGAATTTTTTAATTTTTTAATTAAATTTTTATTAGCATGGATGAAACTTGGATATATCACTACACTCCAGAAAGTAAATCAGTCAAAATAGTGGATTGTGCCAGGTGAACCAACACCAAAAAAGACAAAGTCAATTTTGTCAGCTAACAAGGTTATGGTGAATGTTTTCTGGGTTGCACAGGGAATTATTTTTGTTGATTACTTGGAAAAGGGTAAAAGTATCACTGGTGACTACTACACAAGCTTACTGCAATGTTCTCTAAGCTCCATGGACCCCCAGACTCATTTGAGCATCATTTCACCAATTTCATTGATCGTCCGATATGACTTAACGTTGGAGGATGTAAATTACATTTTAAAAAAAATACTGCAATGTTTGAGTGATGAGGTGAAAAGAAAAAGACCTCATTTGGCAAAGAAAAAAATCTTGTTTCTTCATGACAATGCTCTAGCCCATCAATCAGCCATTGCAATGGGAAAAATTTGCAAATTAAAGTTTGAATTGCTTGAACATCCCCCCTATTTGCCAGATCTAACACCCAGTGACTACCACTTGTTCCTGAACCTCAAATTTCTTAGAGGATGAAGATTTCACAGCAACAAAGAGGTCATCGATGTGGTAAACAGCTATTTTGAGGATCATGATAAATCGCACTACAGAGATGGTTTAATTAAATTAGAACATCGATATGACAAATGTATTAGCCTTCACTTCACATATTCTTCACATATTCTTCACATATTCCATGTTTTTGGGAGTGGGGAGAGAGCCGTGGACTTTGGGGTGCTGGTGGTGAATGGCGTCGTTCAGCTTGTTGGGTGGCGCTGAGGGTGGCGGTCGCCTGGGGGGTTGGTCGGGCTTCGGCTGGTGGTGGGGGCGTGGGGTCCTTGGGACGTGTCCTGGTTTTGAATGTGGGTGGAGCTGGGGTGTTTTTGTGGTTCGGGGGGTGGTTTGGGGGGGGGTTATTGATGAAGCTCCACTGTTTATAAATACTTCTATTTATAAGTTTATTATGCTTACCTGTTTTTTTTTTCTTTTTCTTCAAGTACAATGATGAAAGTATTCACATAAATATAACCTACACTTTTCAGTGCAGTATACAATTGTTGTATACACTCTACAGTCTAAACTTCTAAGTGCGACAATATATGTGTTAATCTGCTTAACAATGTGTGAGGTGGAAGGAGGAAACTGCGTGCATGGTATAACAGTTGTCATTCACAGATACCAGCTTAAGTAGAGAAATCACACTGTTCCTGTCCGAATTTACTCCTGTGTCCAGTATTTCCCATCTTAAAGTAACTCTAAACTCTTATCAGACCTTGTTTTTCCAGTCACAAAAAGTAAAAAAAATTTATAGACAGAATTGGTTGGCACAATTTTGAAAATTATGTGATCCTTATTTTTCAAAATAAATATTGTTTGCCAGACCATCAAATCTGTGGGCTGGGCTGGCCCTGTAGCTCAGTCGGTAGAGCACCTGCCTGCCGTGCTAGGGGTCCCGGGTTCGATTCCCGGCGTTGGGGATGGGGATTTTTCTCCGACCAAGATAATTCCCCATCTTCTCCAGAGTCTGGAAGTATGAATGAGAGTGTGAATGTGTGTGTGATGTATTGATTAAAACCTAACGAATACGAGTTAACAGCTTCGATATGTTCCAAAGGAGAACGGCCGCCGGTATGACCATTGTAGTTAAAGGCGGGGTATAAATGGAACAAAAAAAAAATCTGTGGGTCCATAATTGCTTTTATTATGCTGGCCTGTCACGGCGTACAAATGTTCCACAATTGGTGCTTGTGAGAAAAACCGATGGAGTTTAAAACTCCTCCCGGCCAGGTCCGATGGACCCATTAACCAAAGACAGGTGTGGCCCTCCAGGCATACTGGGAGTTAAAGTGAGTGGATGATGTAACCACCATTACAAGCAAAAAAATTGGTGTCCACCTAAAAAACTGTTACATTTATGCTACTTAAAAGAAATATTGGAGAGCAAGAGAGCTAATGGCTTCATTGCCAAAGCCTAGCATTTGAAAACAACAGCATATATTAGCCTTTCTGGAGATAATCTTGAGAAATAAAGATTTATATATATTGAGCCCCAGGACTTTTCAGCCGACCCTCGTAAATGTTCTGTTTTTGGAGCTGAAAAAGAAGTCTGCTTCTTCTGGTGTCATAATGCATTGCAGCTTTGCTTTGGGTGTATTTAAATGCAGTTACATAACCATTGAAATGCTCTTATGCCATGGTGGATCTTTTAAAGCAACATTGTCTCAGTTTCTTGCATTTTGAAAGCAGCTGGTTTCTTTTCTTTTGGGATATTTTGTTTGGGTTAATTTGTGACAGCATATAAATCAACAAGCCAGACATAAGTAAACACAACATTTTGGTTGCTGTAATCTTTAGAAGTGCAAAATGCATCTGGTTTTGACTTAGTGTAATTATTGTTTCATGCACATTTTGTGTGTGTGCGCATGCACACCAGAAAAGTTTGTGAATAGTCCCATTAGTTAACCACATTGGTTAGATTGAAGTATCCATGCATATGCATTGAGAGACATGTCAACAAGTACACCCTGTCATGCAAATCATAATGGTGCAATGGTGCATGCTGCAATCCAGCTGGCAGATTCAGTGTGAGAACTTGTATCATTGCAAAATAGAGTGCAATATAGCGCAACAAATTAACATAAAGTTTCGCTTCAAATTAGGGGGAATGGCAGTGAAGACTACTGCCACCTATTGAGATATAAAATTGACAAAAACGGATGCAAATGAATAAGAGCATAAACTTGTATTGATTGTACAGAGCAAAAATTCATTACCTCTTACTGTTCAGCACAATTGTATGCATATTTATTGCCATTTTTGAAAGTGTGCAAAAAATGTAACATAAGATTTGTGTGTTTAATGATTTTTTGTATAATTGCTGTTAAACCTACATAAGTAAGATGGATTATCCATTATTTTTGGTTAACTGTCAACCCTATCCCTCCATTATGTATAATTGAAGTTCTCATGTACATATAAAGGTTGCTGTAATCATTTCATGTAGATTAGGAATATTTAGTCTAACCTTCTTTTATGCTCCATGTGTGTTCACAAATACTAAATTATTTTAAATATCCAGTATAATTATTAATTTTATACCGCTCGCAAAAGTTAAAGACATGAATGCTGGCCAATGCTCAAGCGGAGCACTGTTGCCAAGCGTGATGGGTGGACCGGCAGAGATTCTGTACATAGCACGTTTTACATGCCAGCAAAGGTCTGCCTATTTTTCCTATAGTTAAACAGCACATTAATTACTCCTAAAACATGAAAGTCTTACCTTGACACACATCATAGCAGTGGAACAGCAAGCATGGTTTCCAATCCAGTAACCTGCTTTCCAACTTTGTGGGTCTTTCCCAGAGATTGAAATACAGGCACGCTCACTTTTTCTAATATGAAACTGCTTCACTACAAATTGGTGACACTGTATGTGCACTACCTACACCACAAGCTTCTACAGTTAATTGCTGGGTTTTTGAATAATTTATACTTGCCCTTTATTCTGAATTGGAGTGCTTTCGTAAAAACTTGTTCATATTAAATATAATTCTTCTGCCTTGAGATTGAATCACTTCACGTTTGTTGATCGAAAAATCACTTGTCCCAGTTTCGAGGAACATGTTCACGTATTCAGATCACAAACACTGGAGAAAATATATGTGTATGATAATGTATAATGTAATATTAGCAATATTTCAGCTGGAATTCGACTCACGTCTTAATGATGTCGTTCACTTCAACAAAATAACAAACCCATTTCTGAAAATGAATTGAACATTAACTCGGCCTGTTTCAAACTGTGTGCAGTAGGTGAATTGTTTCTTTATGCTTGAGATAAGTGTCAGGAAGGAATGTTTTTTCAGGCTTATCTGTGTTGAATGAATGGATGTTGGGTAACCATAACCACATGAAGGATAAAACGTGCATCACTCTCATTCTAAGTATTGTAGAGATTGGATTTTTGTACGGTCATGATCAGAAAATATAATTCTTTCGTATTATGAGATCGGCATCTGTCATTTTCAAATATTAATATCAGAGCGTAATTAATTAAATAATCCAGTAAGATGTAGAGGTTTCCGGGCTTACTGGCCATGGTCTAGTAGAAAAAACTGAAGTTCCTGACGTTTCGCTTGTAAGTGTGTTGAGCATCCTCAGAGGACTCATGGCAAACTAGAGTGGCTCCGGCATTAACACACCTATTATATATAGGCGGGAGAGAGACCGCCTACTTCCCTCCTATTGGCTGCACGTCCTCCAGTCTCAAGACAGCTGCTAGGCCTATGTCTCGGTCAGTCCGGCTTGTGTGAAAGGTTTCGTCCTTGTGTTTTGTAACATGGGAAACCAGATTTTGTGCAAACATGCTGCTTCCTCCCTGTTAAAATTATGTTTGTGTTTGAAGATTTCAATAGCCTCCCGGTAAACTATGGCATGATGCTGGGCTATTGAAATCTTCAAACACAAACATAATTTTAACAGGGAGGAAGCAGCATGTTTACACAAAATCTGGTTTCCCATGTTACAAAACACAAGGACGAAACCTTTCACACAAGCCGGACTGACCGAGACATAGGCCTAGCAGCTGTCTTGAGACTGGCGGATGCGCAGTCAATAGGAGGGAAGTAGGTGGTCTCTCTCCCATCTATATACAGGGTGTTACAAAAAGGTACGGCCAAACTTTCAGGAAACATTCCTCACACACAAAGAAAGAAAATATGTTATGCGGACATGTGTCCGGAAACGCTTAATTTCCATGTTAGAGCTCGTTTTATTACTTCTCTTCAACTCACATTAATCATGAAATGGAAACACACAACAACAGAACGTACCAGCGTGACTTCAAACACTTTATTACAGGAAATGTTCAAAATGTCCTCCGTTAGCGAGGTTACATGCATCCATCCTCCGTCGCATGGAATCCCTGATGCGCTGATGCAGCCCTGGAGAATGGCGTATTGTATCACAGCCGTCCACAATACGAGCACGAAGAGTCTCTACATTTGGTACCTGGGTTGTGTAGACAAGAGCTTTCAAATGACCCCATAAATGAAAGTCAAGAGGGTTGAGGTCAGGAGAGCGTGGAGGCCATGGAATTGGTCCGCCTCTACCAATCTATTGGTCACCGAATCTGTTGTTGAGAAGCGTACGAACACTTCGACTGAAATGTGCAGGAGCTCCATCGTGCATGAACCACAATGGGTATTTTGACATTTGTCTGCACGAATGATTTCAATTTACATTTTAAGAGAAATACTAAAATGAGCTCTAACATGGAAATTTAGCGTTTCCAGTCACATGTCCACATAACATATTTTCTTTCTTTGTGTGTGAGGAATGTTTCCTGAAAGTTTGGCCGTACCTTTTTGTAACATCCTGTATCATTGGTGTGCTGTGCCGGAGCCACTCTAGTTTGCCATGAGTCCTCTGAGGATGCTTGACGCACATACAAGGGGAAACGTCAGGAACTTCAGTTTTTCCTACTAGACCATGGCCAGTAAGCCTGGAAACCTCTACATCTTATGGGAATGACACTGGCCATGAAAGCCTAAATTTTATAATGAGATAATGTTCTCAGTTCAGGTGAGTGAGATGCGTGTAGCACATTCGGCAGCGCTGGTAGAAGGAGCATGCTTAAGATTCACTGGAGTCTGCAGTAGGGCCTTTCTACATATACCTTTAACTTTTGCGAAGATTATAGTCATTCATAGTTTAATGATTGGAATATTGAAATGTTAGTTGATAAAACTATTTGTAGTTGATTTTTCACACTATGTCACTTACCTTTTTATTTTTTTAATTTTGGAAGCTATTGCTTTCATTTTTAACCGTGAAGGCCCGACTGTCATCTTTGTTGCCTGCTGTCTTATCTATGGTGGTGGAACTATGAACTTGTGTATCAAATTATCGACTGGTGAAATTTCCAAGTGTATTACTTGGTCTTTGTATTCCTATATTAAGATGTTCTCCCACATAGTTTGGTTTATCACACCTTTTAATAGTTTTGGATATGGGTCAAGGTTATGGTTTCATTCTAAAAGTAAAATGCTAATGCATTTTATTTCTAATTCTACTTGTCTTCCAGTTTCAATTTGACGTTTTCAGAATTTTCTTTGACTTTTAGTTTGCCCTATGTATCCCACAATGCTTACAACTTATTTGGTATATTCCAGGTCTGTTTATTGGTGGAATTTCATCTTTTGTTTTTTAATTTAACAATTTAATACTGAGTATCTATTTATAGGTGCTAAGATGATATTTTGTCCTTTAAAAATCTTTTAAATGTTTTTTGGATGGTACATGAATCCACTGAATATGCTGTTGCTTTTTTTTTCTTTAGTGAATGTGCTTGCTTCCTTAATGATTTTCTTTAGCTTAGCTTGTTGAGTTTTTTTAATTACCAGACTTTTTTTGTATCCATTTTATTCTGCTATGTAAAGTATGGCTTTATGTTCCTTGTAGTATTCTGCTTTAACTTGTATATGTTGACTAGTCTGTGTGTAGTAGTGTGAAAAACCAACTACAAATAGTTTTATCAGTTAATTTGGACATCATGGTTACTAAATTCTTCCGTCAAGAAGAAATGACACCAAGCTGCTCAGGAAAACCAAAGGCCTATGGCCAGGGGACTTGAGTCAGTGACTAAATCTTAGAGTCAGCAATTTCATGTATTTGTACAGGATGTATATATAACAAGTGCATGTATGATGTTAAAGTCATTGTAGTGAAACTGTAATGGAAACTGTACAAATAAATATCAAATATCAAATTCTTCCAAACATATGTAATTGACATGTTAGTATGTATAAAATAATGATAGGTACATGCCTAAGATTTTCTTAGTTTTAGCTTCACTTCAGTCAGCTAAGTTTATTGACTTCTAGACAAATGTAATAAAGTAAAGAGACCTAAAAGTGCTCAAATAGTACAGGAACATACTCAACGACTAAAAGTGGAAGCCAAATCCAGTAAATGAAGCACTGACTAGCAAATACAAATAGCTCGGGATAATTTAAGAGAAAGAAAGTTGTCAGTTTTCAAGCACATAGAAAATATGGGATATACTGCAGACTCTATACTGCTACACGCAAGTTTCTGGAGCAAGTTATAAAAGGAAACATAGGCTAGTTATTGTGGATTTGCAGATTTAAATGTAAACTTGGAGAGGAATTAGGTTTTGCTTCTAAACTAGTGGTAAAATGTAACTCCTATAAGAAAAGATCCAATGAGTAGCAAGCCCATGTGTGCCTACTGGAGAATCAGGCTGACCAACTTTTAAACTTGCAAAATAATGGTGTCGTGCTGGGCTGCAGCACTACAGCATGTCCAGTTTGCTGGCATTAGCAAAATATACGGTTCAAATCTGAGAACTGCAGAAGAAAATCTTGTAAATAAGTAAAATTAGAAGAAACTTATGATGCTGCTTGTGTTGCAAATGCTTGCATAGAAATTATTGTCTCTAAAATAGAGGGCACTGCAATGTTGACAGACAAAAAGCCATTGCACTCAAGGAGTCCAGGTGGTGTACATTCTTGGTGATTGTTTAACAGGGCTATTTCAAATGTTGAGAAAGTACTGAAGAACTGAAGCACTGAAAATCTGTAATCTAAAGGTTAAAAGAATGCCAGTGTACCAGTATCTTGTCTCTGAGGAGCTGTTTCAAAGTAGCCCCATAGTTAGAGCAAAATTAAAATGAAAGTTCAGATAGTGTCATCTGGAGTAAGTATCCAGAGGAAGTGTTTGTGCCCCAGAAGTGGTAGAAATAGCTGGTCTTGCTGCCATAAACAAATTTAACATGTAATGCTTGACAGCTAATCACATTACAAACCAGACCTTGGAAGTGGCTTTATCTGTTGCCAACTTGAGAATTGTTAAGGAAAAAGGCAGCATCTTCTCCAGTGTACATTATCAATGCAGCACTAATTCAAAATATTAAGGTAGTACATATAGCTGTAAAAAGTTAGAGCAGAGGAGGAGAAGCAGAAGAAGAAGAATAAGAAGATGATGCAGGAAGGTCCCACATATGGAACTGTAGCATTTAAAGTTATCAGCCCTTATATCTGTTCGGTTTTCATCATCTTTTCAAGGAAAGCTACTAAAATTATTGCATAAATTTTCCTCTATGGAAGTAAGCTACTCACTCTATTTATTTATATTCCCCATCCCCCCTTTTTTTAACCTTTGCAACATGTGAAAGGTAAATTGAAATTGAGTATTTATTTATGGACATGCTTTAACTCCTAGATTCTCTGTATCCCTTTATATTATACATGGAAGATTGTTTAATTTTGTTCTGAGGTCTCTTTTATCAGGCTTAAAAGTTTTTTTATATGCCATAAATCTATTACAGAGGGCCATGGTCTTACTTCCCTTATGAAAGAAGCCCTGCTAAAGATTTTTATGCTTGAAAAAAATCCATCGCCCTCCACTGGGTTTGAATGTACAGCTTTGTTAATTAAAGGCTGGCATATTACCCCTAGACTAGTGTTTTCAACCTGTGGGTCACAACCCCCTGGGGGCTGGTGAGAGGTCGAGAGAACTAAGTAAAAAAATTCAACAAATTTTAAAAAGGTAGATATATGAAGAAATAGTTAACAAAATGATACTCATATGTAGAATAAAAAGAAGTATTTCAGAAAGTGGAGTGCCATTGTTACTAAAATTAGGCAAATGAGTCAATCTTGTATATACTTTTCTCCACTTACAAGTTTTTTTAATGAAGACTAGTTTCTGGGAACTTCTTCCCTATCCTCAGTTCTGTGGTTGACTTGACAATTTGGAATATACAGAAAAGTAACACATGTTGACAATTACATTAAATGCAACCCATTTAACCCATTACAACATTAATATGCAGTATTCCATAGTTTGGTTCACAGATTAATCAACATTCTGCTAACAAAAACAGAATATGAACAGGAGTACACTCACATACACCAGGTTGCCAAATTGAACAACTACAACACAAATTTCATCAAAAAGTTGATCTACAGACACAAAAGAAACAAAAACTTAAAGGACATTACTACGTTAAAAAAACTAGAAAACCCAAACACCAGATATGGCAAAGTTACATTTCACCCAAAATACTTCAACTCAGAACAGACACAACATCCACAACTTACTAAACCACCCTCTAAAAAATAGCACACCAAAAACTCAATTATCAGGCATTTACCAAATGAGCTGCCAGGATTGCGACAAGATATACGTTGGGAAGACCAAAAGGAATCTAGCAACAAGAATGAAAGAACACTTCAGAAATATTAAATTCAAACACATGTACAAGTCGGCCATAGCACATCACTTTTGGTCTGAAAATCACAACATAAAGCAGGAAATAGAATTGATCAAACAGGCAAAGAAACCTCTAGAACTGCAGATTTGGGAAAACATATTTATTACGAAGAAACAGGACCTCTTGATGAATTTTGAAATTCCCGCCTTACATGTCATCAAACTTACCAGAACATTAGATGGCAGCACGACACCAAGCCAGATGCAGACACCGGATGCATCATCAGTCAGCCACAGAACTGAGGATAGGGAAGAAGTTCCCAGAAACTAGTCTTCATTAAAAAAACTTGTAAGTAGAAAAAAGTATATACAAGATTGACTCATTTACCTAATTTTAGTAAAAATGATACTTGCTATGTTATTTATACAAACACATTAACAAAAAATAAAATCTTTGAGTACTTGTTCATTTTAATGTGAAGGTTGTGCTTGAGTTTCTTCAATCAATTTCTCCCACCGTGGATGTGTTTTTGCAACATTAAGTATTAAATCGTTTTCCAATTTTAAGCGATTTCTTAGTTTACTTTTTATTTGGGCCATTGATGAAAATGCCAATTTGCACAAGTACAAGGTAAAAAATGCAATCAAACACTTCAAAGCCTCGGTTGTTAATTCCGGGTATTCTGATTTTCTTTTTAATCAAAAAGTATCCAGATTTTCAGACTTGAATTCCAAGTGTAACATCCCATCGGCAAATAATTCCAGCAGATTCTCTTTGAGCTTAGTTGCCAAATTTGCCTCATTTATAGCTGCATTTAAAAACAGATTTAAGATCCATCTTTGCCAATTGCTATGCAATATCTCTTGCACTGAGAAGTAATAACACAATTCTTTCTTCAAATTATCTAACACCATTTTCATACCAGATATATATGAGTTGATGTTTATCTCGCTTCTGACTTCTTTAATGAAAGACTGTGTCAACGAAAATGAATCAAAGTTGTTTTGATTTATAGATGATGACCACAATTCAATTGTTTTATAAAGCCATGATGTTTGTCTTTTGCTGTCATGATATTTTCATCCCACCCTTGAAGATTTTTATTCAAGTTATTTAAATGCTCAAATAAGTCAGAAAGAAAAGCCAATTTCAAAAGGGCCCGCCTCGGTAGCGTGGTGGTAGAATGTCTGCCTCACATTCAAGAGGTCCCGAGTTCGAATCTCGGTCAGGGTGACTTATCTGGATAAGGTTTTTTCCGGGATTTTCCCTTATCCTAAAAGACGAATGTCGGGTGACTCTAAGCTCCATGGACCCCGGGCTCATTTGAGCATCATTTCACCCATTCCATTCATCGTCCGATATGACTTAACGTTGGAGGATGTAAATTAAAAAAAAAAAATAAAAAAAAAAAATTCAAAAGGAATTCCAGGTCAGAAATGAATTCAGAGTAATGTGACTTGGCTTGTAAATATACTAATAGTTCAGCAAGAAGTTCCATAACTCTGGTCGGTACTTTGCCTTTTGATAACCACCTAACCTCTGTATGGTAAAAAAAATTGTGGTGTAGTGTCCCCATATCTTCACAAAAGATTCAAAACAATCGTGTCTGCAACGCTTTTCCTTTAATAGAATTTACAATGTTAATAATAATATTTAGTACTTGACTGTATTCTTGTGGCAAGGGTTTGGCTGCAAGAGCTTGGCGATGTAGAAAGCAATGCATCCAACAAGCTTTTGGCATCTGCTCTTTCAGTCTAGCAATAAATCCACTCTTCGCATCAGTCATGGCTTTTACTATGTCACTACATGTCAATGCATTTTTGTGCCCGATCGATATTCATATCTTGCGTAGCTTCAAATAACGTGTCATGCAAGCACTGACCTGTAGTATTCATGGGAAGTGCCTTGCAAAATAGTATTTTTTTCCATTAATATTTCATTGGATTCAAAGCGCACAAAAGCTACAAACTGCGTACAACCCGCAAAATCAGTTAATTCATCCAATTGCAAGGACACAAAAGAACCTTACTTTTTCTATGACTTGATCATGAATGTCAGTCGTCATTCCAATGCTTATCCTACATTGGATGGTATTGTCAGAGAGAAGTATACTTTTGAGCTTTTCAACCTCTTGCTTGCCAAACATAATCTTTGCTATATCTAAAGCCACTGGTAAAATCACATTTTCGGTAATACTGTGAGGTTTTCCTGCTTTAACCACACGGAAAGCTACTCAATAGCTAGCGAGCAAAGCTTTCTCATTTAGGTTGGACATTTCTCCTATAGCAGTTTTTTGATTTTCAAGAGCTCTTAATTTTTGCTCAAAAAATTCCACAGGTTTATTTTTTCAGTAGGGTGTTTTTTACCAACTTTGATGGCTTTGTGCTTTCTCTTGACAAAATTTCCAAGCAAATTACACACTGCGGTTTATTCTCAAACACAGTAAACCCAAATTTCAAATAATTGTCGTCATAAAGACGTTTTTTCTTATTCCATTACTCCCGCTAAACGTTGATGGTTCTGATGATTTTCTCAGAAATTTATCCATTTTCAATTATAACAAACAACTCAAATAAATACGTAAAACGTAAAACAAGTGATTCGCGCCCTTAAACAACTAAACAACAGACACGATCGCACGTGTCTCGCTCTCAAAAATCCCTTTACAATTACTCCAACTCCAAGGCACCTTACACACAGTCCATATAACACTTCCGAATCATTTCCATTTATCGTGGTCTTGCACTCAACTGTCGTGGCCGCGGGCGACCACCCTGTTTATAGGCCAGCGCCTTCTAGTAATCTCTGACTTCAGAATTTTGAGTTCAAAATTTAAAGTACATAAAGGATGGAGTCTCATGAGAAAGTGTCGCATTACATTATTTCAGAAGTGTTGTTGCTGGAAAAAAGTTAGTGATACTCATTTTTTCATTTCTCTCTAATTTGTCATCTTTTTGCTTTGTATTATGTAAAGTGGCCTGCATGCTGTACTTTCTTTCCAATTTCTTACAAAGTTTAAGAAATACCACAAAGAGGATAAATAAATAACTGGAACAAATTTAGACTTTGTGCACAAGTACACTTTTCCTTGTGTAACAGTTATTAATATTTAATTTCGGTTTACATTTCTAACATTGAAAATGTTGCACATGGTGCAATTATTTTTACAAGTGTTGTTAAACATTTAGAAGAGAATAACCATAAGAATGTGGCATTAGTTTGTCTATGCTTATTCAGTCGGGTGTTATGAAAATCAACTGAAAAAAAAAATTAGTATGTAAGCATGTATTTATCCTGAGGCAGCAAAACTGTTTGTAATATAAAGAAAACTGATAAAGTAATTTTTAAAATATGTTCATAAACTATTAGAGGTATAAGCAAGTAAAGTAAACATATGCATTTTTAGATTGAGTTAAACTTTTCTGTCTATATTTCTGTTTCCCTCCCTCTACCTCTGTCCTCTTTTTCTCTCTGTCAGACTGACTTTTTTTTTCTAATGTTTTTTTTTTTTTAGCTCAAGAAAATTGTGTATTCTTTGTAAACTCTTGATACTGAATTCTGAATAATTTATTTAAATGAAGTGTTCCTTTACCATAGGCAAGTGGTAGAAAAAGTAAAAAGGGACTAAATAAGAAAAAAAAATTTAATGTTCATTTAATTTTATATAATATCTTTTTCAAAAGCAGTTTGCTTCTTAACTGTTGATTGACAAACAATAGAAAACATGACAGTTACAACAGCTATATGAGAGCACATTTATGAACATGCTATCAATCAGTACTTCTATTTTGTTGACAGGACATAATGAGCTCTCTATATATGGCAGAGGCAGAAGCTGGCAGCGAAATGATATAGAGAGACTTCTTCACAAATTAACCTTAGAAGAGTTTCTCATGGAGGATCTGGTAGTTACCAAAGATGACATCACCTGTGCTTATATAAGGCTTGGACCTAAAGGTGAAGATCTATTGACAGGAAGATACAAGGTATTATGAAATGTTCTAATTTTGTTTCCATTGTATTTGGAATAAGATGCTTGTACTTGTTTACTAGGTGTTTTGCAAAAACAACACTTTTTCATATTAATATGGGGTTTAGAAATATCTGTTATGGCATCGGGACTGTTGTATAGTCAGCAAGCATAAAGATATTGTCGCCGAGGCATTGTTGTATGGTGGGCAGGGGGCACGGAGCTGGACGCTTGCCGAGAGAGAGGGAAACAGAGAGAGATTAATACTATATTTTGAGGAACTAAACATTTTTTAAGAGTTTCGTATAACTAGTTCCTCAAAATAAATATAGCAAAAGTGAAAACGAAGAACCTCACCCGAACCAATCAGATGCCAACAGAGCGCAACACTTCGCCCATACCAATCCAGCCCACCGTCCACCCGGACCAATCACAGCAGACCCCCCCCTCCAGCCACTTGTATAAATACTGCGGTCCACGGTGCAAACAGCACAGTCGCTTTTGAAATACCTACTAGAGTACTTCGACCTTGCCACTGCCACTGAGGATGTCTGCCGTAGTCGCAGACAAAACATCTGGGAAGAAGAAGAAAGAGCCCAGTAAACCACGGCCTACAAGCCCGGAATATACTTCAACTAGTATTGACACCGGCCGTGAAAGCCTTAGAACCTTAATAAAAAATCTGGTATTTATCAATTTAATTATTTAGATTGTGATACAGTTTACATTGGAAAGACAAAATGTAATTTGGAAACCAGAACGAAAGAACATTTTTGTAACATTAAGTATAAACAGATTGATAAATGGCTATAGCAGATTATTTTTTGGTCATTTAACCATGAAATAAATCCTGAAGTTAAATTATTAAAACTATTAAATGGTCCGATAGATTTAATGGTTTGGGAAAAATTATTTATTTAAAAAAACAAACATTGCATAATGAATTCTGAAATACCGGCAGTGGATTCTGTTTTTAAGTTTATTTCATTTTCCTATTTTGTTAGTACTGGCAAAAACATAGGGACATCTAGTGATTGTAACGTTGGTGAGGTTGTTGGAGCTGATGATGTGAATGAGATTTCACAAAATTGCGATCCTCATCAATTAATAAGAAAATTTTCATAATTTTCTTTTAAGATAAATGAAGTATAGCATCATCTAAATGTTTATTAGGCACTATTGCAAAGATGTCATCAACATATCTACACCAAACTTTGAAGATCCATGGGAAGGTCTTTCTAATTTGTGTTTCGAGTGCACTCGTAAATAAGTTTGTCAAAAAAGGTGAAAGTGGGTTGCCCATTGATAACCCCGATTTCTGCTTGTAGTGTTTCCCATTAAAGCTGAAGAAGTTTCGTTCAATGCATAATTTTGTTAGTGAGATGTATTCTTCTGCTTCTACTGTTTCCATTACTACTGATTGCCCAGAACAAGAAGGCAAACTAGAGGAATGTGCAATGTGATCACTTTTGCTGTCTCCACGGGGTGTATGCTCGCCTTCCGAGTATGACAAGGATGGATGGCTCATTTAAAATACACAAGTGTTGTCACATAGCATACCTATCGTTGCAACATACATTAGATCTGGCAGCATTGGTGATTCATATTCACTCTCATTCACTCATTTCCTAGTAAACCGATCCGCTACCGGAGCAGATAAACAATTCAAGCTCCTCTGCCCTTCATACGCCTCTAGCCTTCTTGTCGTGGGCATACAATATTGTAGTTAGCCATGTTTTTATTAGAGTCTGTAATTTTTCTGTTGGTATGCTTGGGAATAAAGATATGACATCAGCATGCTTGTGCAATATTGATATGACAGTAACAAAAAAGGTTTAATAATGAACGGCAATGACAACTAAAGCCACTTTAAGCATTAATAAAATATAAGAAAAATGTACCAAGAATTATAAAATTGTCACACTAATATAAAAAGGTTAAAGCTTTGAAAGTACATTTTGGGCTTACTAGCACACATTAAATATCACAAAAAATATGTGATTTAAATATTGAAATGTTTGTTTTATGCTGCAATTAAAATTTAATTATGTGTCAGAGATGCAAAGAAGAATAAACATTTAAACTTTATTGAATTTTGCCAGGTATGCTTCTCATAAGAATTAGCAATACCATCCTATATTTTAACTTATGAACCATAGTTCTGTGCTAAAAATATTCAAAATGTGTTATTTCAGATATTGTTCCCAATGAGGAAATCAGCAAAAGTAACTCAGGTTGGTGCAAGTGATACACAAAGGTCTACCTCATTGCCAACCAATCCTAGATTACAAGAACTGCAGACCAAATGTTACCAAGAACTTAATGATATATGTCGTTGCATTGCAGACTCCATAGGAGTTAGCTCTACAGCAGTTATAAACGTTGAGGTATGTAATCATAGCTTTTAATTTATTTGAAAATACTTAAACATTTAATTCAGTATTAAATAGTTTATTTCTGTAAACTGTGACAGTAGGATTTTTAAAAGATCATATAATATACTTGGGACCACCCACATAAATCGGGCCCAAATGACCTTGTTGTCGACGGGCCCTTAAACACCACACAATCACTCACCCCACATAAATTCTGGGCCCTGACGAGTCACATTGGCAGGACTTCCTGTTTCTCACAAAATTCTAGACAATCATCCCATTAGCCACAAAATTATGTATTGCAGTAAAGTGACATATCCACTGTTCTTATATGTTATTGGTTATCCCTTCCAAGTTCTCTAGAGTTCCAGGCCTCTGACACATGTCTACCTTTCTGTTCTTGAAAGATTTTCCAGACCTTACAACTTCCATTCTATTAATTTTAGAATATTATATGGTATTGGTTCCTCACTGCTAATAGCAGATATATTGTTAAGATAGTTCTCTGTCCTCTCTCCTAATGATTGATTTATTTGAAAGCAGAACCGAATTTTAACAATTTATGTTATAACTGGAACATAAACCATGGATCTTCTGACTTTCTTTGCAGTCACAAAAGGTATCTGAACATGCATTGAACTTTCACGTGACTGAAAAATGGTGGCAAATCTTCAGATTGATCTCATTTACTCCAGGATATCTTAAAGGCAACTTGCAAAGCTACATTAGTTTTTAATTTTTGACCATGCGGTTAATGCTGCATTGTTATTGTTCTCATATTGGCTCTGTAGCTAAGACTGGAATATTTCCTAAGATTATAAAAGGACAACTCCATGCCTCAGAGCCGAAAGGATGTATGTCCATTTTCATAACTTCTTACGAGAACTATGGTACAAAAATTGCATATAGTTCATGAGTCGTAATACTTAAAGTTGCACGTTATTTGAGTTTATAGAAGCATTGTGCAAGCTGATTTATGCATGATTTCATGTATAAGTTAAAAAATTTGTAAGTTTTAAAAAACAATATGGACATAACACCCTTTTTCTACAAAGTATTTTCTAATATTTTCATTTTGGTGTTTACTCTTGTGGGCAGTATAAATTGTCTAAAGCTTCTGAATGTAGTACATATTTATAGCTTACGGTACATTTTTGTAATAACTTACTGCATAAATCAAGTGCTATTCAGAACATAATAAATGATTTACATGGCTAATGAGTTGAGTAGAATAAAAAAGTTATTTCATTATGAATCTCTATAGTAATAAATTACTCATCTGGAAGGTATTCTCTGTTTTACATAAGTGAAATAGCTGTGTAATAACACTGTTTTTTCATTGTTATGAGCTCTGCATACTTTATGGAGCTGAGGATTTGATTCTAGTCAAATGAGTTGTATTTCTTCTGGTAACTAGAGTAGCCCTGCACTGATAACGAGATCATCCTCTTGAAATGTAGCATTGAAGATGAATGTCTTATATGAAGTAATTCCAGGATTTAAAGACTTTCAGCCGAATGTCTTCAAAATGTGAAACATCTTACTTTTCAGCACTGTTTGTCTAATTGTGGTGTATAGTTTGCGATCAGGCAAGAGAAATCTGTGAAATCGTGAGTTTGCATTTCATGGACCATTAAGGTTTGCTTTACTTGACACATACAGATGAACTGAGCTTAGTCACAAGATACAGGAATTTGCATGTTAGCACAATAGAATGAGAAAGATTGAAATTAAACTGTGAATTGCTATACCGTGTCATATTGTAATATTATTGTGACTTTGTGGGTTCGTGAAATTAAAAGTCCAGGTTACAAACACTGAAAATTGCTCTTGATTTCTGTAGAAACACACTTACGTCACATACACATACAACTTGCAAGGTCAAAGACCACAACAAAGCTCACAGAGCTGTTCACGCACGTGAGTTCAATTAACAACTGACTGTCCATGGCAGGCAGTGGCTCCCTTTTTATAGATCACTCACTATCCGGAATGTTCTCAAACAATCAAGATGGCGCTATGAGAAAGATGAACTATCAAGAAATTCGTCTCCTTCCCCCCACCGTTTCGGCGAACTTTTATCTCTGCACTACTTTGCCCGTCTCTTTGAACTCGTCGTTTGCGCCGCCTCGAATCAACAATGCGTTTGCGACACTCAAGGCTGGTTGTCCCGAACAGCACCATCGTATCGGGCCAGACGATCCAGGTGTACCACCAACATCTTCCCTCGGGGCACCTTCTCGATGCGGTAGACCACATCATTAATCCTCTTCACCACCCGGTATGGTCCTTGCCATGGTTGCTGGAGATTCGGGCATCGTCCCTTGGTCCGGGTAGGGCGGTACAACCAGACCAAGTCACCTTGCTGGAACCCTTGGCTGTTGGCATGCCTGTCGTATCAGGTCTTCATGCGGTCACTCGCCATCTGGATGTTCTGACGAGCCATCTCGTGCATGTCGTGGAGACGGTCCACCAAGTTCTCCACATACTCGGTTGCTGGCTGTTTTGCGTCCAGGGGGCTCCCAAAGCCAGGTCACAAGGGAGGCGTAATGCTCGGCCGAACATTAAGCTGGCTGGCGTCATCCCAGTGGTGTCGTGTGTTGACGAGCGGTAACCCAGCAGGAACAGTGGCACCTTGACCTCCCAGACTCGCTGATGGCTGGCCACAACCTTCCTCAGATGTTCTTCTAGGTCTTGATCTACCTCTCCACCATGCCGTCAGACTGCGGGTGAAGAGGTGTTGTGCGGGTCTTATTCACTCCAAGTCTTTCCAGTGCCTCCATCAGGTTAGTTTCAAAATTGGTGCCCTGATCACTGTGGAGCTCTAATGGCACCCCAAAACGGCAGAACAGTTGCTCCACAAGGCAGTCTGTGATTGCCTTCACCTCCTGGTTCGGGATGGTATACACCTCCGGCCATTTGGTGAAATAGTCCACGACCACCATCAGGTACTTGCTGCCTCGGTCGGACACTGGGAATGGTCCAGCTATGTCGACAGCGATGCGTTTGAATGGCGCTCCGACATTGTATTGCTGCATGCGACGCCGGCTCCTAATCTGGGGGCCGCGACTCGCTGTGCACACGGGACATTGACGGCACCATCTCTCAGCATCTGTTCAGAGCCTAAGCCAGTAGTAGCGCTGCCGGAGTTTGTCAATCGTTTGAGTTGCTCCCAGGTGTCCTCATGAAGTACTGGCGTGCACTGCCTCCAAGACTTCTGGAACCTTCCTCTGGGGAAGCACCAACTGCTATCTCTGCATCTTACCATCGGGTGATTCCCAAACCCGGAACAGCACATCCTCTTTGATCTTCAACAACTTCCATTGGGCCCAGTACGACTTGTACGCAGCGCTTCTGGGTGCGATGTTCTCCCAGGTCGGTCTTGTCCCTGAATCCACTTCCCTCAAGAGTGGCCCCAAGTCGGCATCTGCCAGCTGCTCCCTCCTCAGGCCTGCGCTATCCCAGCCATCCACAGGCACTTCCGTGACCACCCTGACAGCTGCGGCACGCTCCTTCTCTTCCACTCTTGTGCATTGGCAGGGTCTTCGGGACATGGCGTCTGTGTTACCGTGGCTCTTCCCTCTACGATGTTCAGATGTGAAGTCGTACTCCTGCAGCCTCTGGACCCAACGGGCTGTCTGGCCTTTCAGGTTCCTAAAGCTAAGTACTGGCTTTAGGGCGGAGTGGTCAGTCCTCAGGTGGAATGGCTGATCATACAGGTACTTTTGGAAGTGCTCCAAGGTCTTCACTACCGCCAATAGCTCTCGCCGTTTAACGCAGTAGTTCTTCTCTGCCTTGGACAGTGTCTTACTGTAGTAGGCTATCACCCACTCTTGGCCATCCTGGACTTGGGATAGGATGCCTCCAATGCAATAGTCACTGGCGTCGGTGTCCACAATGAAGGCGCCACCTGATTGTGGGAACCCCAAAATAGGAGCACTGCAGTGTCTTCTTCAGGTGCTGGAAAGCACCTTCGGCGTCCTCCGCCCACATATAAGGTCGGTGTTCCTCTGTTAGGCAGATGAGGGGCTTGGCAATGTTGGAGAACCCCTTTATGAAACGCCGGTAGTAACTGCACAGGCTCAGGAAACTGCGCAATTCTCTCTTATCCTTCGGCAGAGGCCTAACTCTCGGGCTGTGTCTTCTCCGGGTCTGTGGCCACTCCGGTTGGTGAGACTATGTAGCCCAAGTAGTTGACTTCCTTGCAAAAGAGCTGGCACTTCTTCGCGTTCAGCTTCAGGTTGGTCGCCTGCAGTCTCTGTTGCACCTTGCTCAGGTTTTCGAGATGGTCTTCGAATGTCTTGCCTATGATGATGATGTCCAGGTATAGCAGGCAGGCGTCATAAGTCAGTCCTCTGATCACTGACTCCATGAGGCGTTGGAAGGTAGCTGGCGCGTTGCAAAGGCCAAAGGGCATAACTGTAAACTGCCAAAGCCCTTGGCCTGTCAAGAATGTGGTCTTCTCCTTGTCTCTTGGGTCTAGAGCTACCTGCCATTAACCAGACTTCAGGTCCAGGGTCGAGAACCACTGCACACCAGCAAGCGTGTCCAGGGTATCATCAATCCGGGGTAAAGGGAAGCAATCCTTCCTGGTGACAGCGTTCAGCTTCCTGTAGTCCACGCAGAAGCTTAGCTCACCGTTCTTCTTCGTCACCAAGACTACAGGGGAACACCAAGGGCTGTCAGACTCTTCAATCACTTCCCTGGATCTCATGTCCTCCAGCATGTCCCGTACCGCCGATTGTTTCGCTAGCAGAATGCGTCTATGTGGTTGCCAAATAGGCCAGGCGTCTCCGGTGTCGGTATGATGGAGCACTCGGTCCGTGCGGCCGTAGTCGCTGTCGCCTTGGCTGAAGACGCGCTGGTATCGTCTCTGCAGTTGTCGAACCTTCTCGAGCTGTTCTGCGGTCAGGTGATTGGCCGCCCTCTCCAATAAGCCTTCCAGCCAGGGCACCAGGAATTGCGTCAGCACCAGCTCCTGGTATGGTGGTATGTCTCACTCCTGACACCAATTGTGACTTTGTGGGTTCGTGAAATTAAAAGTCTAGTTTACAAACACTAAAAATTGCTCTTTATTTCCGTAGAAACACACTTACGTCACATACAACTTGCAAGGTCAACGACCTCAATAAACCTCACACAGCTGTTCACGCACGCGAGTTCAATTAACAACTGACTATCCGTGGCAGGTGGCGGCTCCCTTTTTATAGATTACTCACTATCCAGAATGTTCTCAAACAATCAAGACAGCGCTAGAAGAAAGACAAACTCTCTAAAAATCCATCTCCTTCCCCCCCCCCACTGTTTCGGCAAGCTTTTATCTCCGCACTACACTGCCGGTCTCTTTGAGCTCGTCGCCCATGCCACCTCGAATCAACAATGCGTTCGTGACATTATTGACTTCCATGTGTGTATTACCTTCTAAATGGTACTTGAGATTAATCTGCTGAAGATTTAGAAGCTTTAAAATGAAAGAGTTTTAATGCTAGTTACACAGTTTGATTTCAACCAGTATAACTGTCTGACGAAATAGTTAATTCTTCTGTTTGTTCTTTGAAAGTAATTGAGCTCATTTTAGCAAACAAGATGCTATTCATTCCCTCCTTTTCTTCCATTATGGTTTCATCCTAAAACATACAATATCCTTCATTAGATTCTGCATCTTGATTGCTAAAATTCAGAACCCTGACACCTTCCACAAGTAAATTATTAGCATCTGCTCAGGCTGGATGTTGGAAGACATTTTTGCAGGTCCATAGATGGTACTCTTCGTTTCATCTGATTTGGCCTCTAGTTTGTCTGCATTTTTCAAGGCATATTTATTTTTTGCTTCCTTGTGACACTTGTCAACGCATCCCTGGCTTCAGTCTTTGCTTCTTCATGAGTGGCATCAAGTAACTTTTTAAAGTAATCATATTCGTCACAAGTAACTTTGTGAAGAAGTTTGAAATAAAGTTTGAAATCCTCATTGAAAATTTTCCTGTAAAGCCATTCCTTAGCTATGTTTTGCTCAGAAGGTTTGATTTCCTTGCATTCTGTTACATAATAGGACAGTTGAGGTCATGCCCAGGATACTTTCTCCCATTCTTGCTGTGGAATAATGACTTTCATAAGTTGGAAAGCGGGAAATATGCTCACTGACAGAACAGCTTATAGTCTCTGGTATTTTATTAGTGTGTTCTGACTTGTCTCTTTTATTTAGGGATACATTTCAAATTTGTTTTTCTCAATTAAAACGCTAAACAAATTTATCCATTATGGCCACAGTACCCAACACATTCTTTCACATACTGGGATTTTTTCCATGCAACTTAGCGCATCAAGTTTTGTCATCTTTCTTCTTTTAGAATTAATCTTTAGACCTATCGTTAGGTACCTTGTTTGCTAGACTGGCTATTAGCAGTTGCTTTTGCTTCCAAGAAGAGTTGTTCTAAAATAAATGAAAATAAGATGTCTACTTGGGGTCCCGGGTTTGATTCCCGGTGGTGGGGGTGGGGATTTTTCTCCGACCAAGATAATTCCCCATCTTCCCCAGAGTCTGGAAGTATGAATGAGAGTGTGAATGTGCACGTGATCTAATGATTAAAAACTAAAGATAACGAGTTAGCACCTTCGGTATGTTCCAAAGGAGAATGGCCACGGATATGACCATAGCAGTTAAAGGCGGGGTATAAATGGAACAAAACAAAAAAAAGTCTAATCTTCTGACACTTTCATTGTACATAGCTGTTTGCACTGGCATGGAGATTTTAGTGTGCATGCTGCTACATCTTAACCACCCTTTGAAGATCTATAGAATAAGCCACTCAGTCATTTTTCATTAGCAATACTTTCTTTCCAAATTCAGGTGCCACAAATTCTCTTTTTATCCTGTTGGTGTAGTTTAATGTTCCCCTTTTAGTATTAATGACCAGCTTGGTAACATTAATTTGTGTTGTGATATTCTGAAGTAAATTGCACCAATAGTAGTAGTGATGGTGACGATGGCAATGGCAGTCTATTTTTATTTTTATACATTTTTCCAACTTTGGATTGATTGTTAGTGATTTGGAATATTATATGATGGGCTTAAGTAAATAGATTTAAAAAATAATAAGTATGTTTAGTTTTATCCATAGGTACATATGTAGGAGAGATCAGTGATTTTATTTAGGATTTATGACATCTGTGAGGACTAATAATTTTGTTGTAAATAAGAAGAAAATGAGATCTGGTCTGACCCAGGATGGTGTGTGAATTTCCCATATTGGAATTTGGGGGTTTTTAATTTGCAATTGCCCATTCCAAACCAAAGTGCCTCCTGTTAATAATAATCTTTATTGCAGTCAATACTCTCTTTACAAGAGCATCCGACCTTGTCAGAGTTTATACACATAGTAAGGTTAGAAATTATTACAATTATATACAAAAGCAAAATAACAGACATGAACATATATTACAGTTCAGCTATACTATACAAACATTTCTTAATTAGGAAAGATTTTAAAGCACTTTTGAATTTAATATTTACATTGTTTTTCATGTCCATTGGCAATGTATTATAAAATAGCTATTGTAAATGAAAGCATGTGCTTCTGCTTGTCAGAAGCCTCAGCACACACTTGCACCAACGTAAACAGTTTTGTAATAAATGTACTGTGCCGTGACATATTGGGTTAGGAAAGGTATAAAACTGCACATTTTGAGGTGGTTATCATACGATTCTTCTGCTTAGATTAACGGGTGCATACTTAATGATGAAAGATCACAGAATATAATTTCATTAATGTCATCAGCTACTGCGCCAACGTTAAGTATATCTTGCTTGCTAATTATGTATCAGCTGCACATGCATGACAAGGAATGCAACAGCAAAATTCCCCAAGGTGCTATCAGAGTACTGAATAAACAAAGGAAATATGATAAGTGGAAGTCAGCAACATGCATTGTAACATGCATGTGCTCAGCTCACCTCTTTGAACTGTGATTTCAGTTAGTGTTCAAGTTGTGATGGCAGATGTAGGTGCATCTGCTTCCAGTAAAGTATTCATACAGAAAAGCTGGAAACCTCTAAAAAGTGGCAAAAAGCAAATAATACTTAAGGTGTTCAACTCACTATTAGAGAAATACCTGACGCTTGCCATTGTGGATATTGCAAAACTGACAGCCGAGTTTACAGATGTGTCCATAAAAAGTTTGAACAGAGCATGCAGGGAATATAAACAAACTGGTATTGTAAAAACCACGAAGAAGAAGAAAGGCATCAAACTATGCTGTGTTATAGCACAGTTAAATGATTTTGTAAAGGGTGCTATCCAAAATAAAGTTCACCAATTCGTTTTAAAAATGAGCTGCCATCATTGGATAAGAGGCTTTCTGTTGTAAACAGTGATGGTGATCTACCACATTTTATAGATAGTTGCTACAAATAGGCTTCACATTTTCTAAAAGAACTGAGAATAACGTAATAGGTGATAGAGATGATATTGTGTTGTGGAGAAGACGTTATCTCAGATCTGTGCATCAATATCAAGCAGAAGGTCTCAAATTTTAATATTTAGATGAGACTTGGATTAATGATGGGCACACAACTTCTAAAGTTTGGATAGACACTACTCTAAGCTCAAAAGAAGTAGCTTTCCGGGCAGGTTTATCTAAAGGATTAAAAAACCTGAGTGGCAAAGGTAAGCGCCTAATTATCACCCATATTGGCAGTGACAGTGGTTTCGTGGATGGCGGATTACTCATTTTCGAGTCTAAAAATACTAGTGATTACCATGAGGAGATGAATGGTGACGTTTTCCATAACTGGTTTGAAAGTCTTTTTCCAAAACTTGAACCTGTTCTGTTTTTTAAAATTTGTTAGCCATAGAGGACCTCAAACCATCAGATGTAGAACAGGTACAGTGCCAAAAGCTAAAGTATTTGTGTATAAGTGAGGAAGCAATTTACAGATACTGCCTGAAAGAAAGAACACTTCAGGCACTTAAGATACAAAAATATTGATAAGTCCGCAATAGCAGCTCATTTCTGGTCTGAAAATCATGAAATTGAAGATAGCACAGAATTACTAAAATACGTACAAAAACATAGTGAACTCGTCATATGGGAGAGGATATACATAGAAAAACATAAAAACCAACTAATGAACTTTGAAATCCCGCTAGAAGAGAATCCCACATTTCAGTTCATCACTAAATCAACAGATGGCAGCAACAACCCCAGAATTACCCACACCGCTGGATCTAGCGTCAGTCGCACAAGAGCCGTAGATGCAAACGAAGATTTGCGAAACATGTCCTCAAAATAGGTACGAAAGTGAAGCAGATGTGTAAGAAATACGACTCATCTAAAATTTAATAGTTTAATACTATATTTATTTTGAGGAACTAAAGTTATACCAAACTCTCTAAAAACCTTTTGAAAATGTTTATTAACCCAAGGATGGTAAGTAAATTTTTTAAAATTATAATAGTCTTTTTTTTAAGGGTAGAAATATCATTAACAGTTTTTGATATTTAAATTTTTCAATCTTCTTTTGTTTAAAGTCTTTATTAAAACCATTAATTAAAGCAGTATTAATAATATGTTTATATTCTTTATTAAATTCCTCTTTATTCAGGGGTGTATTTATTAATCTATATTTTTATCTACATTTTCGTAACATTAAGTATAAGCAAACTGATAAATCAGCCGTAGCAGATCATTTTTGGTCATTTAACCATGAAATAAATCCTGAAGTTAAATTATTAAAACAATTAAATTTTCCGATAGATTTAATGTTTTGGTAAAAGATATTTATTTTAGAAAATAAACATCGTGTAATTAATTTTGAAATATCAGCAGTTGATTCTGTTCTTAAGTTTGTTTCGTTTTCAGGTTTGGTAATACTGAAAAAACACAGTAACATATTAACTTCCTTAACAACGAAGTGTGTTGACTGAGGACGCGAACAAGGGTTTGTGAAATCGATTTCAACATCATTTTCTTAAGACAAGTGAAGTTTTATGTTACAAATAGTTATATTTGTATAATACTTATTGCTTCACTGTAACTAGCTTCATTTTCTACATAACAAAGAGCTTGTTTACAGAACGAGGTACTTTGGTTTGGAATGGACAGTAGTCCCTTTGAGGTTTTACTCATTTGTATTTGTTCATATTGTGCCTTATAGTATTAGGACTGAAAACATTGATTGACGCTATTTGGAGTATATGAGGGCTATTTTGTTGTTGTTGTTGTTGTTGTTGAGATTTGATAGAACATAACAAAAAGACAAATGTGAATCACAAAATTATTTTATTACCAAGAATCAAGCACGTACAGTTACTTTTCCACATAGTCACTTTGAAGATTAAGACATTTGTCTTATCGATAGATGACCTTTCCAGTACCCTTTTCGTAAAAGCTTGCTGCCAGCATATGGAGATAGTTCTTCACAGCATCTTGAAGTTTTCCTTTAGTGCCAAAGTGCTGTCTTTTCTTCAGCTACCAAAAAAGGTGAAAGTCACTCGGTTCTAGATCATGGCTCTATGCTGGGTGATTGAACACTTCCCAATAAAACTTAATAAGCAGCTGCCTGGTTACTGCAGCTGTATGCAGTTTTATATTGTTATGAATAAAAACAGTTCCAGATGACAACATGCCTCTTCTTTTGTAATGGCTCTGCAAGCGACATAATGTCTGGCAGTACACATTTGCTGTGATCGTAGAACCTGACTCCATAAACTCCACAAGTAACACACCTTCCAGATCCCAGAAAATAGTAGCCATGTCTTCTTGTTGCCAAGTTTTTAGGTTTTTATGGGGAATGTATGTGCATTCATTGTTTGGACTGTTCTTTAGATTTTGGATTGTCATAAACAATCCACATTTCATCCCGTCACAGAGGAGCTCAAAAATTCTTCCCCATCAAATTCTTCTCCCAGCATAATATGAGAGAAATGACAATTTTGATACCCTCCGCCTTGTTTTGTGGTCAGACAGCTTTTTGGGAATCCAGCATGCACAAAGTTTTCAATAGCCTAGGTGCTCTGTAATAATCGTTAACAGAGCTGATCTTGAAATGTCAAAAAAATCCATAGATAACTCACTGATGGTAAACCTCCATCTCTCTGGAACTGTTTGATCAATTCGCTGAACTAGTTGTCACTAGCAACAGACTTGCATCCTTGTTCACCTTCATCATGAACATCAGCTCAGCCTTCTTTAAATATCCTTCACCATTCATGCATAACACCCTCACTCATACAGTGTGCACCATAAACACAGCTTATTTTTCTATGAATTTCTGCTGCATTATTTACTTCTGCACTTCATAACTCACTCTTGGCAGGAGAAACAATGATGGTGGTCATTTCTATGAGTAAGGACTATGATACAATGAAGCACAAAATTAATTTAATTTTGAGTCAAACTAATACTCAATGCTCCATATATTGCTAGTGTTTACCTAGAACGCATTTCGTTAGGGAGGTCCAAACAAAACACGTTCTAGGTAAACACTAGCAATATATGGAGCACTGAGGACTAGTTTGAATCAAAATTATATTGATGGTAGCCATGTTTAAGTACCTGTAGCTCAGCTATAACTAAGGTAATGACTTGGCCCTGTTGGACGTTATAGTGGGATAGTTGTGCAGCAGTACAGTGTGCAGATCTGCTTCCTTATACTTGTCTGGTCAGGCAGCAGAGCAACTGGAAGTTAAAGCAAAAAATAGCCCTTGTTTGTTGGTTTTTGTTATATTCTTCTTTGCTGAGGGGAGTATTAAGTAGTCTGTATTTTAAACTATTGAAGATTGCAAGTTGGTGGGATTTTGGATTGAAGCTATTATTCTTCAGAACAGCAAGTTACCCAACTGAGATTTCATTATGTGAAAACATCTGCATTAAAAAGCAAGGATATCAAATTATGAACTTTGATCTCCCACCATCGAACCAGCTCAGCAAGTGTATATTATCATGACCAGAAAATTCCATCAGTAGAACAGAACATGAGACAACACAACTATAACTAAACCGCGAACAAAATTAAGTTGGAGGTGTGGCTTACCAAAACTGAAGCCCTCTATCTTACCCCCTCTACCATCATTTAAGGTTGTTTCCCCTCCATTGCACAGGCTGGACTGGTCAACTGTGTCACTTGCTTTTGCATTCACTGTTAGATCCACTGTATTTTCTTCCAAATCATTGCTTTGTTCCTCATGGTTCAAAGAAACTATGATTCTATCTATCTCTTGATCGATTGTGAGATCAAAACAGCTTTAAAATATATGTGTTTTGTGTGGTTTGCATTCTTTTGCATGCAGGAAGGGAGGGGTGGAAGTCACTTGAGAACTTGGATGGTGAAGAGGGGAGAATGCTCTGTTCGCACATGCACACACTGACTGCAGTTTGAGGTCTATCTATACTTATAAGCTGAAGAGGGAACAGAGTTTCCCAAAACATGTCCAATTTGCACAGCTAAATGAGGGTATATTGTAAACCTAAGCGACCCTCAACCAACCATAATCTTTGTTTACTTATCTCAAAATATTTCTTGTTTCAGGCATTGCGTGCTATGTCACATTCACTACCTGAAACTGCAGAAGAGATGTTACAAATTCCTCATGTTACTAAGGCAAATTTTGACAAATATGGAGATGGTTTATTGAAAGTCTGCCAGACTTATGCAAAGTTAAAAAAAGGTATATGTTTTCTTTGTTACCTTAATTATTATGAAGATAGGGTTGTGACATAAATCTCCTCTCTGGCTGTTAAAGAAGCAAAAGGGCCAGGGCCTAGCTTAGGCAGAGACCAAAATATATTTTCATAGCACTCAATAAATTAATCATTAATCTCTGATTTTAACTATCATTTGATAGTTCTGCTGTAGCCATAGAGGAGCCAACTTTTTACTTGCTTCTGAGCAACTAATTGAGAGGACTCCTGTTGGGTTTCAAGTGTGCTCACATTTAAAGTAGTCATTTTTAGTACCTGATTATTACCTACCTGTTTTAGAACTTCAAAGCATTTTCAATATTGTTACGGGATAGGGTTGTAAGGGAGATACTGAGGGGGATTTTACTTACATCCCTATACAGCAACTGGGAACATAACTACTGGGAACTAGGAAGGTAGAGATAACACTTCAAGTCAAACCCCAAACTAGCAAGTATATTCTAAGTGCTTTAACAGAAGTACAGGGTACTCCCTGGATTTTTAAGAGATCAAGGGTGCAGATGAAATATTAAATACATGGTGACATGGTGCAATCATACCTTGGTGAAGCGTTGCATAGATGGTTGAGTTTCGTGCTGGCTGACAAGCAATCTTTGGATCTGTAGCCCTGGCTGTCGGCCTAGTCTCAGATTCACTTTAAATAAACTCTCGGGCAGAATAATCACCCACAAATGTCCCGCACGTGCTGGCTTAACCAGCCTTAAATATGGATCCTACCAAAATGGCAGCTAACAGTTAACTCAGCATTTCCCACATTAGAGGCGTTACATAGGCTTTTCCTAAGCTAGCTAGGCATTATTTCTCCAAAATATTGTGGCTCCCAATCTGTATTTATGTAAGTCAGCTTGTGCTGATTCATGTGTCCAGCCATCTGTGTGTGGTTAACATGAGTCAGCAGAATGCTGATGCAATAGTCCAAAGTACATGTTTTCGTCAGCCAGCAAAATTGAGACTTATTCAGCAAAATGCAAACATGCCAAAATCACAGCACAGGAAATGAATGTTGAATAACAAGATGAAAGTAATTTCCTAAGTCTCGCTCAGCCATATACGCAACAATATCATGGTCATACTCAAAGTATAATCAAGTGAAATTGAAGTTGAATATTATTCACTCTTAGTGAAAATCCTGACTCATCCACTTGACCTTCACTGTGTACCAGGTAGTCACTTACCACATGTTTCTGGTGAATTGCCAATATTCCTGAGTTGATCCTCTCTTCCCAACATACTGAATATTCTTGATGTTCACCAGCTGCTCCCTACTCAAGCCGATTCTATCCACTCCATCCATAAGCACAGCGTGTTCCTTGGCTTCACCTTCCCACATACTAAACTGTCCTCTCAGGTCCTGCATGAGGTTAACAAAGTTGGAGTTGTCCAAGAACTTCCTCCTTTCTGCTGAGCATTTCCATATCCATCATCATGCTGAGTAGTCACCAATCAGTCTGATCCCTGACATTCCTGCTTTCATTTCTTTGTTCTTACTTTTCATTTCTTCCATTTTAGCTTATAATTTTTCAAACATCATCTTCATCGTGGCTTTTGTATCCCACGTACAATCACTTTTTTTTTAAATACAAATTCACCAAGTAAGCAAGTCAGTCCAGTGTTCTTTTGCTTGTACCAGCATGAACTGTTATAATTTCTCTGAAGCACATGTTTCCCTTTTACACTACTCCAATATTCACTGGTGAACTATTCTGCACTGCACACACTGCAGACTGATAATCATTATTGAGCTGGAATGTACTGCACTCCTGCAGACCAATTCACAATTCTGGACTGCACTGCACTACCCTGAAGTTGCAATTTCTCTGTTGTGGACTGAACTGTTAACTTGACTCCTACCAGGTTTTGCACTACCTTTTCTATGCTGTTGATCACAATGAGAAGGTTCTGAAAGTGGAATACTTTTGATTTCTGGAGCTTGAACAATCTAGAACAAATCACTCACAGTAACAATTTGACTCACACTTAAGGCTTCATGGCGGGATTTAGTGGCCATCTTTGAATGTTGCATTTTATATATATTGCTTCTTTTGCCAGCAAACAACAAAGATGGTGGAATGGTTTGACTGGTACTTAATTTCTCCATGTTAGGCACTCATCATTGCTGTGACAGTATGTTAAATGAAAGCTGGGCAGTGGAGAAGGTAACTTCTCTTTAAATTTTCAACTTAATAAAAACTGCATATAATTAAAGCTGTAGATATTAACATACAATTGGTAAAGCCTGGTTCGTATTAACTGAGAATGGTAACCAGAATGAGAACAAAGTAGTTTTCAATGCATGGTTTATAGTGTGAATGTTCACAGTTAATGCAAAGCTTTCCTAGGTCCCAGGATCAGGAAAGTTTTGATTTTGTTGTTCTGATTCCTGGGAATCAGAATAGGAATTTCTAATTCCTATTAGATCCATATTTTGCATATTAGACTGTTCACTGTAGAAATTATTAAGGTAATTATGACATGAAACAACATCGTGAGCTCTCTTCAATCACAAACTCGGGAAAATAAACTGGAAGGAATTTAACAAATATGTATCGTTACAATAGATCCCGACATTCAACACACTGAGCATAAGTTCTAGGGGAAGCGTCATCTGTAGTTTCGTTATTTGTATCTCAAAACTGTCTACTGTGTCAAAAATATCAAAGACTGCTAGAAATTTTCCAAGAACAACAAACAACTTAAGTATATGCTGTTAATAAAGAAATGAAGCATTGTAATGACTAAGGGAATTAGAAATAGTAGTAAGTCTGAAAAAACTATTGAAAAAACTATTTGTAGTCGGTTTTTTGACACTTCATCACTTACGTTTTTATATTATTGGGGGACTAGTTTTGGAAGCCATTGCATCCATTTTCAACCGCTATCCAACTATCGTCTTTTGTCATCTTCACCAGAAAGAAGAGAGCAGACAACTGTTGGATAGAGGATGAAAATAGATGCAGCTGCTTGTGAAACTAGTCCCTCAATAATATAAAAATGTAAGTGACAAAGTGTCAAAAAACTGACTACAAATAGTTTTTTTAAATTAATTTTGATGTAACTGTTACTAAATTCCTCCTATCATGCTTAAGTCTGTGTTTATTGTATTGAAGTTGGCTAATCTGCATCATGTTAGAAACTGGTGAAGTATCAAATATATGTAACAAATAACATCCCAAAGCACAAAATCGAATTTCCACTTTGCAGTGAATATGGTCCAGTCTACTTCATCTTATTTAGTACTGTCTTGCTTCCATTGGACCCCTTGTAGGTAGCATCTATAAATCTGTTGCTTTTTTGTAATTTACGTCCTCCATCATTAAGTCATATCGGACAATGAATGAAATGGGTGAAATGATGCTCAAATGAGTCCGGGGTCCATGGAGCTTAGAGTCATTTATCAGGATAAGGGAAAACCCTGAAAAAACCCCTTATCCAGGTAACTCACCCTAACCGAGATTCGAATTCAGGACCTCTTGAACGTGAGGCAGACACGCTACCATCTACACTACCGAGGAGGGCAAATCTGTTGCTTTATTTTAAAATTAGGACTATGCTGTTGCTAAGTACACTTTTTCCATTTTTAAACTAAATTTTCATTTTGCATTTTTTGAAATATAAAAATAATCTAAAAATTTTAGGAACTTAAAAGATTTGTCAACCTAAAAGTTTCAGGTAAGGCTAATTTATACAATTGATTTATTAACATTAGATTTTCTTCATCATTTTTAAGTCCAAGTATCAATTGCTCACTTTTCCTAAGGAACCACCACTGCTCAGGGGTCATTTACTTGACCAATTTTCTTAGATACACACAAGATTTTGCAATATATATTGTCTTTCAAGTGGAATGATTTTTGTTCTTGAATGCTACTAGTCCAGCAACCATTTGGAGTTCTGCGGTGTTGTCATATTGCATTCCTCATAAGTGGTGTGTGATGAATGCCATGTGAATTCATCTCTAATAAATACTATTTGTGCTAAGACAAAAATTCAAATTTTGCAACAACAAAAAAGTGATCCACAAGAAAGGTAGGAAGTAATATTTCTAACATAACTGTAAAACCCCCCATATTTTTAGCTCTATTAGTTTTCTAATACAAATAAATAAAATATCAGTATATTATAATGACACATTGCAATGTAAGAACTATAATGACCGTCATCATTGATTGCTGTGTACAGATATTTGTAATTATGCAGAACTGAAATGAAACATTTGACATGGATGTGCTAAAAGAATTACTGTGAACAATCAAGGTGTTCGTTAAATTAGAAAGAGAGCAAACAATACAGTTCTTGCAATTAATATATATTATTGTAGTATTTGTATTGCTTCACTGTTATTAGTTTCAGTTATTATACCAGCTGAGCCCCTATTTATTTTTTAATTTATGCAATGTGCTAAGCAACATGTGACTTGTGCCTTTCTTGAATGCCTTTTAATTGATGATTTGTAGAACAGTTTAAAGAGGAGGGGTAGATAATTAAGTGCATAAGTGTTGTATGGGACAGAAAGCAATCACTATGTATGTCGATTCCAAAAACATCATACCCAGATACAGAAAGCTGCAGTAATGATTTTAGACGAGTTTACAAACTTTTATTCATTAGCATACATTCACACACATGCACCTTTAAACACACCCCTGAAGAAACATTAACAACAGCCTCCTCGGCTTCTTAATTCTATAACCTGGTGCCTGTTTTAAATACCAGATTGTATTCTCTTTTTAGTCCTCCACGGTCTGTTTGTGTTAAAGGACAATACGTTTAGGTCAAGCATACCGCATGACTCCACAGGGTGGAAGTGGATAGGCCACTTATGCGCATCAACCCCACAGGGAAGACTACCGATAACCTCTGTGGGGCCACCTGGTGATCTAGTACACCTTCTACTATACTCTGCAGGCATAGTGCGCAAGACTTCTTAGGCAACCCTCTGCCCCCTCCAGGCAGCCAGAGCCTGGAAAATGAAATGAAATGTGTAGTGTTTAATGCCCGCTTTTACTACATACGGCACCGCAGGCGATGACACTGATGATACATGAGATGAAGATGGAGCACCGGTGGAATGAGATGGCGGGGGAAACCAGAGATCCTGGAGAAAACCCGCCCCAGCACCATGTTGTCCACCACAAATCTCACTTTGCAGTCGCCTGAGATCGAACCTGGGCCACCTTGGTGAGAGCCAAGCGGTCTAACCACTGAGCCACGGCGCTAGCCAGAGGTACCCAATCTCCCATGGGTATTGGAAACCACTGCCCCCTCGAGTCCAACCCAATCCGAACGACTTCCCTTTGGGAGGGGCTCGAATGTTCAGCCGAGGTCCCTCTATTAAAGTCAGAGGTGCCATGAGTGCTTGGGGTCCGCAGCACCCGCACCACAGCAACTGAAGGGAATGGATTCCCCCCCCCCTATGGGGCCCTGAAGGGACAACTTATCACATGCATCAGTTGACAATAAAATTGGGAGACAAAATGGCAGATCTACACAGTGGAACCAATTATATTTAAATCTTCAGCCAATACGTGTTTTCATTGGATAACCATGTCAAAATTACTAAATTAAGAAGATTGTTTTTGCTTTTGTCACAAATTACGGCAGTTTTTAGCTCATATAGTAATTGTAATGGCAGATGCAGTTTTTTTATTTGTGTTACAACTATCAAAACAAACTCAAAACACTGTACGAAGCTGTCAAAAGCATTTAAAGATAAGAGGTGGGTCTTACGCCCGTGGTTATTTATTCATATAGGAATCTTCTTGTGCTACGTAGCATTGGCTAAATGGTATTATACAGGTTACTTCATCGCTCTGCCACTTCAACTTGAGTTCAAATCCTTCATGATCAGTTAAAATTTTTATTACCCTTTGTTTTACCTCTTGAGGCCTATAATTTGATATTACAATACAAATAACATTTTTATAACATTTTAGGCATATACAAAATACAATAATAGCCATGTTTTCCATTGGCAGATAGTTTTAAATGTATAGTTCGTAGTAGATATTTTATTTTGGTCAGTATTGTGCTTGACCCATTCAACCAAGTTTCAAACCTTTCACAAATGCAAAATGAAACATAAGATTTAAACATGAAACAAAAACTATTAGACTTAATGTCGTTGACATGCTCCTTATAAAAAAAGAAAGCCAACTGCGTAACATGGTTTACACCAGATATGGTAAAGATAATAAGGCTCACAAAGTTAAACATGATCCTTAATTGAAGATAAGATAGCCCGTAGTTTCCCTTTGAAAGGCAAGGGCCTCTCCAGCCTGACAGTAGAGTGAGCTCGGTGCAACGTATATGATGAGCTGATCCCTGTAGATTTCTAATTATCGGACTGTAATTCTTGTGTCTTTGTGGCTCACAGGAGAACCGATAGCAACAATAAATAAATTAGAAACTAATATACAGACAATAAAGACTAGGAGAAAGAAAAAAACAAAACAATATGATGGATAGAATCAACATGAAAAATTCAATGCCATGGCCGGGTTTCGAACCACTGATCTCCTGGTTTCCGTCCAGTCGCTCTAACCCATTGAGCTACCATGGTCAACGTGCCTTTCTGACATTAAATTCTCCATTTGACTCATATATTTCCCCGGTAGACCACTAGGGGCTCTCGCATCCGAGTTACACCATTTGTGGCGACTTACTATCGTAAGTACTTGAGTCCCAGGCTTCATCATTTAACTCTTATTATTTTAGTTAATTGATGGAAATTAATTATTTCTTCACACTAATCGTATATAGGCTAAAGTTTTTGATGGATAGAGTCAACATGAAAAATTCAGTGCCATGGGACTCAAGTACTTATGATAGTAAGTCGCCACAAACGGCGTATCTCGGATGCGAGAGCCCCTAGTGGTCTACGAGTCAAATGGAGAATTTAATGGCAGGACGGCACGTTGACCATGGTAGCTCAGTGGGTTAGAGCGACTAGATGGAAACCAGGACATCCGTGGTTCAAATCCCGGCCATGGCATTGAATTTTTCATGTTGACTCTATGCATCAAAAACCTTAGCCAATATACGACTAGTGTGAAGAAATGATTAATTTCCATCAATTAACTGAAAAAACAATATGATGTTTCGAACCTAGCCTTTGTATCATATTCTAGCAAGCTAACCCACTCGACCAGCTGTCATGTATTGTATATTGCTCTTTGGGAAAGCATTCATTTATCACCTTGCTAGTATTGTATGCATGAAAAGGCGTTTATTTAAGCTTTTCGCAGCTTCTTGATCCTCATTCAGGGTTGTAAGTATTAATGCTGGTTGCATATAGTACCGAATAGAAGGGCAGAGCTGCAATAACGGCTTTTATGCTATAAGGGTCAGTGTTTTCACATTAGACTATAAACTGCGGGTTGCATAGATATGAATAAATAGGGACAGCTGACTCACCTGGTATAGTACACTTCCTGTTAGCCTGTAGAATTCTGTATCTGCTAAACATGATCCGCCACATATGTTTGTGAATGCTTCATAATCTCTATTTACTCGAGAGAGTTCAAACCAGTATTATTCAATTCTCTTGTTTAAAAGCCATGAAAAAGTGTATGAGCTGGATCAATTTGCAATGCAAATGGGACACAAGATAATCTGCCTGTTCCCTTTGGGCTGAAATAAAAAGGGGGATGGGGTTGCAAACAGATATAATACTTTTAAACTGACTGGTGATGTAAGATATATTGACAAAGAAATTGACACATTAACATTTACATGGTCATGTGTCATTACAACGTAACTAATACATTACAGACAAACCTAATTTTAATATGTAAAACACAGGAGGAATAACAGTGAAGCAATACGAATATTACAATAAAATATAATCATTTGCTACAAACTTCACTTATCTCTTTAAGAAATTGTTAAATTGTTTACAGAACTTGAGAGTCTAGTTTTGTAAACTGACGCTGCAAAGGATATTTGTGAAACTAGTCTCTTGAGTTCTGTGAAGAATTTAGCAATTGCATAAAAAGATGAGGGAATTTTGTAGCAGATTATTGTAGTTTATTGTAATAAACCTAATTTTGTTCATGAAACTTCCTTGACTGATGAAAAATATTGGGTATAGTGTGCAATAAGTGGATACAGGGATAATATATTGGCGTCATGTTTCAAACAGTGCACAGACATTGAATGTCAGTCTGAATATTTCCAACAGGACTCTGCCACCACGACCATGAGTTGCAGCAGTTTATTGCAGACATTTTTTAGGATAGAATCATTAGTGTATGATATATGATATGATTGAGTACTAAACATTTACATCTTGGGTTACCCTTGAGCTGAGCCCCGGCTCCTTTGCTAACAGGGCAGCCCTTCAATATAGTTGAATACTTTATACGTATTTGTCCCTTTTAATAGTCATTGCTGTCCATTCACTTTTCTATTCTGCGTTGGTTTTTCCTATTTGCTAAACTTTTGTCTGTCCCTATAAATTATTATCATTTACAATTCCTTTCTTGGAGTGTTGAAAACAGTGTTGTAATAAATTAAATTTAAAGGGAGTTGATTAATGACACTAAACAACACTTACCTTTAAATTTTCCCGGAACATGTTTCAGAGACTTTGCCTCCATCGTCAACCGGACATTGACTGGTTCTCAGTGGTGTAGCTGGCAATATTTTGTCATAGGTCTCCTCTGGTGGCGGTTCGAGGAACTTGCTGAACAAATCTTTCTGGGGGTGTCGAAATTGAATACGTTGTTCCTATTTTTTGAAATGAAGATTTGTTCCCTTGTGCACAGTTCTTGTTTTCCTGATGTATTTTTTAGTAGTTTTGGTTCTGGATTTATGTTGTGGTTTTTTTCCCAAAAATGTGTGGCAACTGCTAATTTTTCTAATTGTTTATATTATATATATATATATAAGGTGTTTCAGACTTTGACTGAGCAACTGTAATGCCCGATTTCACCAACAGATGTTAAAATCGACACGTTAGCAAATGTAACATAACAATTGTAACATCGCTAACAAAGCTGTTAAATTCCTTGCATTTCACCAACCTGTTCTCTGAAAATGTTAACAAACATGTGTTAATGCCAAGAAACTTGTAAATATTACAGCTATAGAAGGCAATGGATGAGTCGTATTGTTTTCTGAACGTACTGCGATGCACTTTTGTTTTCATTTTCGTCTGCCAACAGCTAAAAAATGGCGGATAATCAAAATCCTAAACAAAAGCCGTGAAACAAATTTCTTATCGATGAAGAAAGAATTGTTAATTGAATTGGTGACGAAGTATAAGGATATCATGGAAAATAGGACAACGGATGTGGTGAATGTAAAAGAGAAAGATGTCACGTGGGGAAAAATTTGAAACGAATTTAATTCAAATGCATGTGTCATTACTAGAAACACGAAACATCTTCAGTATTACGTAAATTTAAAATAAGGAGCGAAGAAGGAAGAGTGACTTGCACATTTCAAGACGATAGGTGGACAGAGTATTATCCACATAATTTAGTGAATTATAAAATCGCAAAGTTATTAATACTTGAAGCAAAGGCGAGATCGGCATAATCCTTTTGATGCATGTTCTAACTCAGTATTACATAAATTTAAAATGAGCGAAGAACAAGTGACAAGTGACTTGAACGTTTCTACACGGGTGGTAGACAGTGTATTATTCACATAATTCAGTGAATTATAAAATCGCAAAGTTGTTGTTGTTGTTTTCAAATGCTAGGCTTTGGCAATGAAACCATTAGCTCTCTTGCTCTCCAATATTTCTATGTAGTGGGTCCGGCAGGTAGGGCTTCACAGGTTAAAAGATGTTCTTCAGTCATTTGCTCTTCTTTGTTGCACAGAGGACAATTTGGACTTGTATAAATTCCTATTCTGTATAAGTGTTTGGCCAAATAATCATGTTCCGTAAGTAATCTAAAATTTGCTAATGCAGCTTTACATAGGATTTCTGGAATAATATCTGGATTTTTAATTAAAATGTTCCATTTTTTATATTTGACTTTGTTAGATATTGATTGGTTTTGTTGGTTTTTATATTTGCTTTTAATTAATCTTTTTATGGATGTAAAGGGTAAGTTTTTACTTTTGTTCTGAATTAAATTTGCACCTTTTTTGGCAAGAAAATCAGCTGATTCATTTCCAGCAATTCCACAATGTGCAGATATCCATTGTAATATAATTCTTTTCTGTAGTTTTTGAAGTTGTTGAATCATTTTGTGACATTCTTTAATTTGGATTGACCTCATTTTATATGAACTTATTGCACATAATGCTGCTTTAGAATCAGAAAGTATGACAGCATTTTTTAATTTATCTATTCGGTATACAAGGTGTTTGGAGTGAAATATGAATAGCCGTTACTTCTGCATCAAAATTTGTTGTGTGGTATCCTGCTGGTTGATAGAATGAGAACAGTGCTCACTTAATTCCTGCTCCTGAGTTGTTGTCCAAGTCAGATCCATCTGTGTAGATATGTAACCATTCTTCAGGTGGGTATCTATTGTTCACAGTTTCTAATGCTAGTGCTTTTAGTACAGGTTTGGAAGTTTCAGATTTTGTAACTATTTGTGTTAAATCTAATTGAATATTAATTGGTTCAAAAGTCAGTGGGTTTTCTTTGATTAAAATGTTTTCTTTAGAATTAGGAAGATTCAGATCTGTTTTTAATTCCATAACTTTGTGTATTAAACTTGTTTGTGTTTTCATCTTGGTTGGTTGTAGTAATCTTTTCTCCCATTTTGTTGTTTTTAACTGCAACATTTTTTCATGTTGTATTAGTGCCTGCTCCTCTAAAGTTAGATGTATTGAATAGTTCCGAGTTAAGTCTTACATTGCCGTGATTGGAGTTGATTTTGCTGCACCGGTTATAAATCGCAAAGTTATTAATACTTGAAGCAAAAGCGAGATTGGCATATTCCTTTGCTGCATGCTCTAACTCAGTATTATGTAAATTTAAAACGAGGAGCGAAGGACAAGTGATAAGTGACTTGAACGTTTCAAGATGGGTGGTAGACAGTGTATTATTCTCATAATTCAGTGAATTATAAAATCGCAAAGTTATTAATACTTGAAGCAAAGGCGAGATTGGCATATTCCTTTCGATGCATGTTCTAACTCAGCATTACGTAAATTTAAAACGAGGAGCGAAGGACAAGTGACGAGTGACTTGAATGTTTCAAGATGGGAGGGGGACAGTGTTTTATCCACATAATTCAGTGAATTATAAAATCACAAAGTTAATAATACTTGAAGCAAAGGCGAGATCAGCATATTCCTTTCAATGCATGTTCTAATCTCTCCTGTACTTCCGCAGTAATCTTCATAGCAACTTGTTTTGACAGCCTATACCTCTGTAGAAAATTTTCTTCTGTTAGCTCCTCAAAATAATTTCTCCTCATAGGCCGTACTCTATTACGAATGCCATTTACATGGTCTTAAATATAGCAAATCGAGAACAACAGCTGCGTTCACGCCAGTCATCATGACTGTTTACAATTGTTAAAGACTTAACATCAGAAATTTGACTTGTTAGTTTAACAAGAGATTTAACGCGAGTGTTAAACTAACACTTGTTGGTGAAATGCAACTTTTGTTGCAACTATTGTTAAACCCATGTTAAATCTTAACATCTGTTGGTGAAATAGGGCATAAGGGGTTACAGAGGAATGTTAAGGGAACATTTCGATAAAGGACACTTATGGTCTCAGAATGCATGATTTTGTACAATAAGCCAAAGTAAATTTGGGCCTGAATGCCACTGATACCACCTCAATTGTATATGCATGCATTTGCTACATGCAAGTAAATGTACATGTGTGGCTCAGTGGCAGTGTAGTGAATTGTTAAGCCAGTGACGATAAGTTCCAGGTTCGAGCCTTGCCAAATATTTCCACCTTTTTTTTTTTAATTTATTTTTGTCCTTCATATTATTGGTTGTGAAGGATCTGGAATACTGTACTCTCCATTTGTTATTACTGCTTTTGTTACAGGCAGTCATCCAAATCAAACGAATCTAATGAATTTTCAACAAAAATATGCAGCATAAGATAAGGTAATGTTTAAAGCTAGGCATGATGTGTAATCAAAATCCTTTATTGGAAGTGACTGTAAAAATTGCATTAGCATGACCTGGGAGTGATACAGTATTAAACTTAGAATTGAAAGAATGTACTGTTAACCTGGAAAAAAATAAGTGTGCAGGGCAAATAAGTGGCATTCCTGCTTAAGTTTTATTTATTTACTTCCAGGAACTGTAAAAAAAAAAAAAAAAAAAGTCTCCCTTCAGGTATATGGAAACAGTGAGCATTTTCATTTGTGAACTTAAATTTTCTTAAATATGTTCCTTTAGAGAAGCCGCAGGAAACAGCACTATACATTTGCAGTAAGTGAAATACACCTATGAAAGTGCCTAATGTCAGTTGCTCGAATAGCTCAGTAATACAGTAGAAGCCTGAAATAGCGCGGTTTTTGGGGGACAACCTTTACCCCAATGTTGCAACGATATGTAGATGACATCTTTGCAATAGTACCAAAAAAACACATCAGTGATGCACTAAAACTTTTAAATATTCAAGAAAAAAGCATCAAGTTCACTGTAGAAGTTGAAAAAGACGAGTATTTACCATTTTTAGATCTAAAAATAATCAGAAATAAAAATAGAATAAACTTTGGCATTTACAGAAAACCAACACAGACAGACAACTACATAAAAGCTAATGGCTACAACCCAAGATCCCACAAACAAGCAATCTTCAATAGTTTAACACACAGACTGGTAAACATCCCTCTCACAGCAGAAGAATACAAAACAGAATACAACAAAATAATTGAAATAGCACAAAAAAATAACTTTCCCAAATCATTAGTGGACAAAAAAGTGAACTTGGCAAAAAAGAAGAAACTACTAAAGGAAACCACAACCCTCTCAGCTTCAGAAACTAATATGATTTTCAAAAAATTCACTTACCATCCATGGGCCTATGATAAATTCAAAAAAGTCTTCAAAAAACAAAACATTCAACTAGCACCAGTCAACCATTTCTCCTTAAAAAACCTAATTTGCTCAAACATCAAAGATGCCATTCCATCTAACAAAAAATCTGGTATACATCAAATTGAATGCAATGACTGTAGTCAAATTTATATTGGAAAAACCAAAAGTAATTTAGAAGCAAGAGCAAAGGAACACTTTAGAAACATAAAATATAAACAATTAGAAAAATCAGCAGTTGCCACACATTTTTGGGGAAAAAACCACAACATAAATCCAGAACCAAAACTACTAAAACATACATTAGGAAAACAAGAACTATCCACATGGGAAGAAATCTTCATTTCAAAAAATAGGAACAAAGTATTCAATTTCGACATCCCCCAGAAAGATTTGTTCAGCAAGTTCCTTGAACCGTCACCAGAGGAGACCTGTGACAAAATATCGTCAACTACACCAATGAGAACTAGTCGATGGCCGGCTGAGGATAGAGGCAAAGCCTCTGAAACATGTTCCGGAAAAATTTAAAAGTAAGTGTTGTTTAGTGTCACTAATCGACTCTCTTTAAAGTTAATTTATCATAACAACACTGTTTTCAACACTTCCAAGAAAGGAATTTCATTAGACTCGTTTGATTTGAACGATTACATTTAACAGCAGCTATAATAACAAATGGAGAGTGCAGTTTTCCAGATCCTTCACAATCAACAATATGAAGAATGAAAAAAAGAAGACATTTGGCAAGGTTCGAACCTGGAATTTATTGTCATTGGCTTAACTCAGTATGTTGCCTCTGAGCCACACACATACATTCAACTCTATGGACCCCAGGCTCATTTGAGCATCATTTCACCCATTCCATTCATCGTCCAATATGACTTAACATTGGAGGACGTAAATTACAACAACAACAAAAAACATACATTCACTTGTAGTGCAGCAAATGCATGCATATACCACTGAGGTGGTATCAATGGCATAATGGCTCAAATTTACTTTGGCTTATTGCACAAAGTCATGTGCTCTTGAGACCATAAGTTTCCTATCTGAAATTGTCCCCAACATCCCTCTATAACTGCTTAAGGTTCGGTTGAATTCTGAAACTTCCTGTATAAATAAATAAAATCAGCCATATTTGTCATTGTGTGAAAGGAGCTATCTCGAGAGAAAAGAAAAAAGCAGCAAAAAATACATTTTAATCTAATTCATTTGTTTATATTGGCAGTACCCTGAATACATAGAGCCAAGTCAATCACTTCAAATGAAACAAGTAAGTTCAAGATGGCTTTAAATGTTCAGAATTGATATGAAGATGGAAATTAATTGTTCTTTCACACTGGCCGTGTGTAGGCTAAAGTATGGACATTTAATTTAATGTCATGTCGGCACATTGGCCATAGTAGCTCAATTGGTTAGAGCGGCTGGACGGAGACCAGAAGATCCGTGGTTCAAATCCTGGCTATGGCATTGAATTTTTCAGTCTGACTCTACCTTTCCATGATATGAAGATGTTTGTGACTGTAACAATGTCACTTTAATATTGTATTTTCTCTTTAAACAATAAGATATTTTTACAATCATTAGCTTTTATGACTACACACCACTGACATGATTGAAGTTGGTTGAGTAGTTTCTGAAATAATCTCGAACCAAAACTGCATTTCCTATCAATATATTAAGGTAGATTATTCGGTCTCTAAATGTACATACATACCGTTATTCACAGCCCTGTTAAGCCCATATGAATGGTGTGAGGTTAATACTTATGCATAGTAATTTAGATGGCTTAACTTCAAGTCTCGGTGGGTATAAACTCTTTTCCAGGACTTTCCCTTGTTCTGGAAAAAGCATTTTAGGTACTGTTAGCTGTATGAACCATAGGCTGGTCTGAGTACTCATAAAATATTATTTCATTCACTTTGTATACCTGAGATATAATGAACAAGCTGTCCTTTAAATGTAAATATGTGTTACACCTGACGAGTTCTAATTTCATTTTGAAACTACTTTGCTAATCGTATTTTAAGGAATGTATCAATAAAATAACTGTTCAATTTGATTTTTATGGAACTATTAAGTGTATAGTTCTGGGGGAAAAATGTATATACCTTATACTGAAGGCTACTACATGTTATACTTGTAGTGACAAACAATTTAGAGTTTATATTAGAAGTATTAAGTTGCTTTTATTTCTCATAAATCCATAGATATACTGATAGAAGAAGAGCAGAAGAAACTGAATGCTGCCTTGCCACAGGAGACAGACTGGCTGAGCACAGACCATACTTCACCCTATTTCTATGATAATAGCAGTACTGCTTCCTCATCAGGAAAGCGCAAAGGGTCATATAGGGGAGGGTGGAAAGCCAAGAGATTTAAACGTGGAGGATAGTAAGTATAGATTTAAAAATGGCACTCATTTTATAAATTGCTTGGCTCTGCAAAGTTTTATACCAATTAATATCTTCATGTTCAACTTAGTTGGAAGCAAACTTTTTTTTAAAACATTCCCTAGCACTGTTAACTAAGTGATATAGAAGTAATATGGCTCTCACAATTCTTAAAATTAAATATCTCATTTAAATTGGTTATAAATCATAGGTGCTAATAGAAATTCAGATTAGAAGTATAATATATAGAACAGTTTTCACACCAGGTATCATTTACATTTTTTGCCAGTGCTCTTACCAAAAATGTTTCATGTTATTTATTTATTCTAAGCTATGTACAGATGAATATGACCAGTTTTCAGCCTTTGCTCATTGCTGGTCTTATTCAAATTAATCCTTTAATTCTAGTTGGTTGTAGCATTTGTCCTTTGTTGCTTGACTCTCTTCACTGTCCATATCCCTTTTATTTTTGACATTTAAGAATTGACCTATCTTCTTACTATCTTTATGAAACATTTCAGATACAGCTAAATTTCCATGATAAACTATTTCTTATTGATATACCCTATTTTCCAAATTTTGGTTCCATCTTCATTTCCACCTTAAATAGGACATTGACTTTGTGGAATACCCTTCCTTAAATGTTTTTTTAATCTCCATACTCCCTTTCTGATCCTTCTCTCTCCTCTTTATTTGCTATATCAATCTATCTTTTGCTTCCCCATGTGTCTCTCATTCGCATATAGAATATTTTTATTTTCAGCTACCTTACTAAATATTTTTGGTATTTTTACATCCTCAAATCTCTTTTTTGCCAATTTCCAGAAATTGCATTATTTTCTCTTGTCCACATTTTTCCTAACCCATTAGTTTCCAAGTTACTTCGTGGACTATTTACTCAACCAACATTCCTTAAACTTTTCAGTTGAAATTCTAGACATTGTTTTAACAAATTTCTTTTTTCCAAGTTCAATATTCTATACCAAACTTAACGGCACTCTTTCCATAATCTTTCCCTTACTTGCCATTCTACTCAGTTCTATTTGTGCTATCTGGATAACAGTTACATTTGATAGCCCAAAGTCATTATGAAACAAACAGCTTAAGTATCCGATACTGGGTTCCCTTCCCCTATATAGTATGGTGGTTGAGGCAAAAATGTTATATAGTTTGGAAGTATGCAGATTAGGAAGATACGAAGTCATGGATGCGGTGCATAGGATGTCTATGTGGTACAGTCAGTATTAAAAATTATTTTTGAACACATGTTTTGTATATGTTTAATTGTAGCACATATGTTATCCACAGTAAGTATTGACAAGAGAGAACTTAAAACATTTATAAATCTCAGTTTCCCCAATTAGAAAACAAGGAACCCCATATCGGACAGTCCGAATATTATATCACTTTATTATTTCATTGTACCTTTGTATTACTTTTTAAGACAAATGTCACATTTATAATAAAGGGGATCCCTTCAAGACTAGGCACAGTTTTCATGGGTCCAACCCTTGCATAGTCGGCACTGGATCCAGTCTTCATGAAGTTAATGCCACAAATGATGCAGTTGGATTTTTGGTACTCAAAGCACAGTGTTTTTCTCACTCTTTGTGTGTGAAATCGCTAAAACTGGTGCAGTTCAAGGGGGTAGATGCCACAACAAAAAAATGATGACTTAAAAGCTCCATTATGCCACAACAAAAAAATGATGACTTAAAAGCTCCATTCTGCACACCTTGGTGTTGCTTTTTAAACATTTTTATTTGGTTTTCAACGCATCATCTTCTCTTCCGAAAAACTGCTTTATATGTACCAGTGGCAGGTTTCACTTTTTTTTTTGTTTCATTTCCTGCAGAAATTAATTCCAGCCTGTGTATTAATGTGCTTTGAGGGACATAGAACTACTAATACACAAATACATAATCATGATACTCGAAGAAAAGAGCAAATAAGTATAATCCCCCATAACACCAGTTTGTTTGGTAAAAGCTTTATATATACTGGACTTTGCCTTTATAACGGCCTACCTGAACACTAAAGAGCATATCTGCACTTCCTAAATTTAAATGTTGTGTAAAAAAGGTCCTGTTAGAACATTGTTTTTATAGTATAGGTGAATTTTTTGAATATGTCAACTACAGATTAAATTATTATTATATTGTACATACAGTTTCTGAATTTTCATTTCTAAACTTGTGTTGTGTATATGTTTATTATATAATTTTTACTTATAAGTACTTGACGTGTCCTATATCATGTACTATGATCAAAAGGATGAATGAATACTACCACCGCCACCGCCACCACTTCTTAGTTGCCGCCCTATTCATCAATCGCTAACTTTGTTTTTCCACTGTCATGCTTTCGTCCATATTTTCAGATTCAGACATGGTAAATAATTTGCAATGCTTAAAAGTATATTTGACTCACCAGTATTGTAGTATCAGGTTCACAAAGGTATCTTTGTGCAGCAGAGAGGAGGCCAGAAATAAGAAACCTCACTTTTATGAGATCAATTGTTTGTTCACAGTCACATAATGCTCCCTTTCCAGCTTTCCTCTAGAAGGTCTAACACTACCTGAACTAAATTTGCTGACAGATTGTTACGAAAACCATTAATTGATACTGTCTGATATAGAGTTCCTTCCGATACTTGGTGATGGTGACCTTCCCCTACTTTTTCTAACCATTTAATATTTATATTAGTTACTTTGTATCTGCAGCTCCTGATGGACCACCTTCTATTTTTGCCAGTGCATTTTGTTTTGTTTTTCCTACCTGCCTCAGTTTGTTTTGACTCTAGATAATTGCATTCTCTCACTACCGTATACTCTTTTCTATTTTCATTCTTCCATTTTGTCATATTTACTTAGTTTTCCTCCTTCCTTGAACATACCTCTGTATTTTATGTTGGTTCACTTTTAAGTTCCATTCTGTACAATAATTGTCTAATACTTGCAAGGAATGTTTCAGGCCATTCACTGTAATTGTACCTACTGCTAGTTCATGCAAAAGGTAATCAAGAATTCTTGATATTATTAATTATTGGCATGAAATTGTTATTCTTCCCAATTTCCATTAATACACTATATGACTGGATTTAACTTGTGTAGTTACTTGAGGACTTTCTCTCTCTGGGTTTATCTTATTACAGCTCCTTCCTCTATCCGTACATAAAAGGTTTTCTCATTATATAATGCTTTATGGGTATTTATCCTTTTTTTAAATACTCCTTTACTCGACAATTTGTCCCACAGCAATTGTAGCTCAGTGTGGTTGTTCACTTTCTTTAGATTGACAAAGGCAATGTATAACATTGCTCTCTTGTCCTTCAAATATTTATCTACCAGTGTTTATTATAAAAGCAAGTTATCAACCGTTCTCCTCCCTTTTCGAAAGCCCATCTGAAATTGCAAGATAAAATTATATTCTTTGACTTATGCTTGTATCCTACTTACCATAATACCAGTAAAAATTAATGTACATTTGACAGTAATGCAATGCCTGTAGAATTATTTTGTTTGTCGACACTGCCCTTGCCTTTGTATATTGGATGTATGATTACTTTCCTCCACTTTTTCAGCATATAACCTTTAACTTTAGCTGTATTAAATAGCTCTACAACGAACTTAACTCACTTTATATCGAAATTTAACTGTATTGGAACACCACAGTGAAGCGAAACAATTATTAAATTATAGATGAGCCATATTTATTACTAATCAGCTTCACTTATCTATATTGAGGACATGTTTCGCGAACTATCGTTCGCATCATTGGCTCTAATGTGACTAAAGCTTGATCCAGTGGTGTGGGTAGTTCTGGAGTTGCTGCTGCCGTCTGTTGATTTTGTGATGAATTTAAATGTGGGGTTGTCTTCTGGCGGGATTTCGAAGTTCATTAGTTGGTTCTTATGTTTTTCTATGTACATATATTCTCTCCCATATGACTAAAGCCATATGACACATATAACTAAAGCCTTTCCTCATATTTTTAAAACATGGTACAGATATGTAGATGACATCTTTGCAATAGTACACTACAAACAGATGGATGATGTTTTGAAACTACTCAACCTTCAAGAATCCAGCATACAATTCACAGTAGAAACTGAAGAGGACTGTACTCTACCTTTTTTGGACCTTAAAATTACAAAAAACAATGAAAAACTGAAATTTGGTATTCATAGAAAAGCAACACACACAGATAATTACATCAAAGCAAATAGTTTCAACCCAGTTCCACTCAAACATGTCACCATTAACAGTCTTACACACATTAGTAAACCTACCCCTCAGCCAGCAAGAATATCAAAAAGAATACCATCAAATCTTAAAAACTGCAATTAAAAATGGATATGGAAAATGCCTTGTAGATAAAAAAATTAAATCATTCAAACTTCAAAAAAGATTAAAACAGATCACAGCTCTTTCACCAATAAAACAAGAAATTAGATTTGCTACATTTACTTACCACCCCTGGGCTACAAAAAAGTTCCAAAAAATAATCAAGAAATAGAATATAACATTGGCACCAAAAAATAATTACAACATTAAAAACCTACTTAACAGTAATAATACTGATAAGATAAAACCAGAAGAAAAGTCAGGCATTTACAAGATTAAGTGTAAAGACTGTGAAAAAATTTACATAGGAAGGACAAAAAGAAACAGAGGCACTAGAAAGAAAGAACATTTTAGGCACTTAAGATACAAAAATATTGATAAGTCCACAATTCATTTCTGGTCAGAAAATCATGATATTGAAGATAGTACCAAATTACTAGAATACGTACAAAAACATAGTGAACTTGTCATATGAGAGAGAATATACATAGAAAAACATAAAAACCAACTAATGAACTTTGAAATCCTGCCAGAAGACAACCCCACATTTAAATTAATCACAAAATCAACAGAACTACCCACACCACTGGATCAAGCTTTAGTCGCATTAGAGCCGATGATGCGAACAATAGTTCGCGAAATATGTCGTCAATATAGGTACGTAAGTGAAGCTAATGTGTAATAAATATGTCTCATCTATAATTTAATAATTAACTCTTTATTTCAGTGCACCATTCCTTCATAAACTCTGTTATGATACCATCTATTCCAGTTGCTTTGTTTCTCTTTTTTAATTTAACCTGTTTTATTACTTCACTTGTTTCACCATCCAACATGTCTACATAATTATTATGACTTATTTCTCCAGTTCCTATCTCTTATGCACCTTTTTCCCCTATACAGTTCTTTGAAATATGCCATCCATTCTTTTGGATTATATTCTAGGTTTTGTTATGTATTTCCTATACATTGAGTTGATAACCTTCCATACCTCATTTACCTTGCTTTCATTTAGGACCGTTATCAAATTACTTTCATGTTTTATCCTCCAGCTTATTTTCTTTTGTTTTGGTAATAAATTATATGAATCCCTCCCTTGCATGTACTCTTCCTTTAATTCTTTCTCTTGATTCCTTCCATTTTACCAACAACTGTTTAAGTAGTCTTTTGATTGCTCAATATTCTACATCATGACTTTTATTGGCCTTCGTTCATTTTCATATCCTTCCCAGCTCTTGTCTTAATTATGTTTAAGATCTTTATAGAGCTTTCAAATTTTTGTTCCTCTGCCATAAAACCTATTCTGCATTGTCATATCTGGCCATAATTAAAGCCTTATGTCTTTTTAATTTAACCCAGTACTTTTCCCTCCATTTGTATTTACTAGGTGAATTTTAATATCCACCATCAGTGGAAAATGCCCACTCTTTTGTCCTTGAGTTTAATACTCTAAAGTTGCTTAGAATGTGCCCCATGTTAATTGGCCACAATATAAATGAATCACACTTTAACATCTACTGCTAACCTAGTATATTCTCCATTCTCATCTTCGCCATATTTTCCATTCAAAATATCCAAAGTATTCAACTTGCACAATGTTATAAGTTTTTCATACCCTTTATTAACTGTCTTGTCTTTGCTCTGTCTAAGTTTCTCTAGTTTTTCCACTGTCATTACACTTCCACTTCAGCTAAATCCCCAGGGGTCTATTGCAGTAGATATAGGATTTGGCAATCCTGGCATCTCAAGCTGCTCCCTGCTATTTCACCCCTTCTGCCTCCATCAACTGCTGCCATGTCCATGTATTGTCTTGTCAGTACTCATCTTCTTCCATTTCTACATTTTATTAAGCTTATTAGTTTGTAAGATTTTATGTTCATTAACTCCTATCTCACCAGCAGGGATCCATCCTATCTCAGTGATTCTTTCCTACAGTTTTAGTGCAGCTTCTGGCATTTATGCTCTATGGAGGTCTCAGACATAAAGGTTGTGCAGACCCTTTGCACTGCTCCTATGTGTAACCTTAGGTTTGGAGCCTATTCACATTGTCATATACACCTATGTAGCTCCTTAAGGGCCTGGCTTGTATTAATTCCCTGATTGTTGTGTGCTGTTGGGTTAGTATCATGGGCCAGACGTGTTACGCTGACAGAACTCCAGTTAATCAACTACAAATCGTCTGAATCCACGTCTGTATTTTACATGCAGCGCAGCCTAAATTGGGGAGCCACAGATGATTGTTCCTATGGTAGGGGCTTAAAGCCAGGGTCTGCATGGTGAACGGTTTACCCATATGGACAAGCAGTAGAAATAAGAACGTCGCTTTTCTGAAGTATGCTTTGAGATTGGTCAGGCATGGGTTCCCATGATATGCAGACTGTGAAGATTTGGTGTCTTTTTTCTTTCACCCTGGATGGCAGGCTGACACCGACAGTTCTGGATGGGAATACTAATCTAAATGGATCTGTGCCAAACCCCTTTCATTAATTCTTTTTTGGTTGTGACCTTAGCATGTGTGGGATCTTAATCCATTTTACATAAAGTGTGAAGTTTAAGGATCAGTGGCCTGGCAAAGAATGTGACATGCCTTCTCAGCAATACATTGTTGATCAAGACAAACACTGTAGACCAATCACAGAATTTGTTGAAAGCAAGTTTGTTGGGCTCCTACTCCATTTGCGTAGCCTCACACAAATCACTCAGAGAGGAGTTGTCACCCCCTCCATTCTGGACGGTCTTACAAAACAAGATAGCTGCCTCTCCAATCAACATGTGTGTCAAGCATATTGGTTAACTTGAATGCAGGATGGCAAAGAGGACCTCTTATGAACAGTATTTCTGACCTTCAAGGATATTAAGTTACCAGAATTAATTTTGGGGGTATAGATGTGCTAGTGCCAGCCTCGGTAGCATAAATGGTAGCATGTCTGCCAAATATTCAAGAAGTCCCGAGTTTGAATCTCAGTCAGGATGCATTACCTGGATAAGGTTTTTTGGGAGTGTTCCCTTATCCAAAAAGACGAATGTCGGGTAACTCTAAGCTCTACGAAACCTGGGCTCATTTGAGCATCATTTCACCCGTTCCATTCATTGTCCAATATGACTTAACGTTGGAGGATGGAATTTACAACAAAAAAATGTGCTTGTTTGCACCACTATGTCCCAAACTCCATGTACTGTTTTCATGCTAGAGATTCAGGCAACTAAGGGCTTGTGTACCAAACTTGCTATGTGTGAGTGTTGTGGACTAGCAGCGCATGAGGACCCAACCTGTACTCGAGCCCCTTGCTGTGTGAACTGTAGCAGGCACTATCTAACTAGTTCACAACATTGTCCTATATTTCAGGACAAAAGGTATATACAGGAGTTATGTGGTAAGGAATGCCTCACATTTCCTGAGGCTTGGCAGCGTTTTGAGCAGCTTAAGCCTGCTAACACCAAAGGCTTTGCCTCAGTAGCCCACCCTACTCCTGTGTTACCACTGATGACATACAACATGTGCCTGTCACAAATGCTTACACTTAGATTTGCCAGTGAATACTTCACCATTGCACTGAGCCACATCTGCTCCACAAACTATAACTCAGCCGTCCAGAGTCCAGCTCCCAAGTCACCAGCAAAACTTACCAAATCTGTGTTGCATATAAAAAATTGTTCCAGGCTTAAACATGATCGTGCAGTTGTACCCCCTCTCTTAAGAGAATGGCAATTTTAGAGTCAGTCTGAAGTCAGCCAACATGAAAAAGAAAATAAAGACCATTCGTTAATCTCTTTCTCCCAATAGAAATAATCCAGAATGTTAAAGTGGTTCCAAGGGGTTCCAAGTGCATGCTCTCATGTGCTTATGGCACACATTCCATTTTAGATGTTTCTTTTTGCAGCCAGCATTAATTCCACTCCTTGAGTGATCAGTACTTAACTATTTGACAATGGTCGTTATCCCATTAAAAAATCACCTAACATCTCATTATCCTGTATCTTAATGACATCCTCGCTGTATTATTTCCAAGGCTGATAGGGAGAACTTTCAGTCCCTCATTAATTTATATTATAAGTTGGAGCACTTTTAGCCATTTAAGTTTCTCTTTTGTAAGCTTTTTAACATTCTGTTAATCTTTTACATTTATAACCATTGAAAGCTGGAGTTCAAGTAACATTTATATATGTAAAAGTTTTGTTTTGAAACCCAATTTGTATGTGAATATTTTAAGTTAAGGGAAATATTCTTTGTTATTTTAAACAAATCATAAATAACAGTAATTTCCTACTAACTATAGTGATTTGATTTTAATGCAAGTCATATAGGTTAACTGATGTGTGGTGGAATTTAGTAACAGTGGCATCCAATTGAATTAACATTTTGTAGTCACATTTTATTTCTGCCCCCCCCCTCTCCCCCTCCCTTCTCTGTCTTTCTTCTTCTTCTTCTTCTTCTTCTTCTTCTTCTTCTTCTTCTTCTTCTTCTTCTTCTTCTTCTTCTTCTTCTTCTTCTTCTTCTTCTTCTTCTTCTTCTTCTTCTTCTTCTTCTTCTTCTTCTTCTTCTTCTTCTTCTTCTTCTTCTTCTTCTTCTTCTTCTTCTTCTTCTTCTTCTTCTTCTTCTTCTTCTTCTTCTTCTTCTTCTTCTTCTTCTTCTTCTTCTTCTTCTTCTTCTTCTTCTTCTTCTTCTTGCAAACATCACCTTTTTAATTTTTGAGGAACTAGTTTTGGGAGCTATTGCTTCCATTTTCAACTTTAAAGGTCAATTGGACCTTCAAAGTCGCAAAAGGAAACTAGTCCTTCAAAAATTAAAAAGTGACAGTGTGGAGGAGGAATAAAATGTACTACAAAATGTTAATTAAGATAGTATTTAACAGTTTATAGTAAACATGATATGTACATTATTATGAAATCATTTAATGCAGTAATGTTCCAAATATAATGTGGTAAATGATTAATGATTAAAGATTCGGGAAGCATGGCTGAGTAGACCTTTTGTATGTCAGAGCATCAATAAACTTAAAAGGAATGAAGTAATTGATGTTTAGATTGTGAAAATTGATAAATGTTTTTTACATCATGTAGAAAAGAGTTTTCTACTTACTCGCCCAACCCTGATCATGGCAAAGACTTGAACCACACCTATGGCAGAATCCACTAAGCTCTTACAGAGCTACCATGGTTACTGGTTCGTTTTCAGTCATTATCTATGGCTGTTACAGGTGCACAGATTCTAAATGAACCCACTGTCTATTTTATTTTAGTCATTTGAACGTATTTTCAAACCTCAATAAATGCAATTTTTTTTCCAAATTGAGTTATACATTGCAAGAACATAATTATGACCTTCCTGTCCTGTAAATTGGGTTTTAGTAAAATTTGAAAAATATTGTGTTCAGAAGCAGACCTATTCACAGAGTTTTATCAAAAGCTGATACATGCAATTTAAGAGTTAAAACAAAGGTTGACAAACGCTGTACTTTTTATTTCATTTACAACCATCTGACTAAAAATGTGCATATTTGCCTAATACTATTTTTCAACCAGGTTTCTCTTGTGAGAAGAATGATCAAGGTACACTGTTATGTTGAATAACCTGAACAGCAGATTGAGTTTGAATGTATTGTAGTGTTGTAATTGCCAAGCACAAATCATACGTATAACTGCACTGTAAACTTAGCACTAATGCAATGCAGGGAAATGGCAATTCATGTCATCTCCCTTGCACTGTCCCCAAATACTTTCTCATGGCTGGATTACAGTATGTTACTTACTGTTGTAATCATGTTTGTTTTACATGGGCTGTTTATACCCTGCAACTGGACTTCATTGTTTTCAGTATATTTCCAGTGTTGCAGTTGTGTTTCAGTTAGAAGAAATATTTCATGTTAAATAGAATGGATGGTGATTCCAGTGATTATGAATGTGGTATACAGGTAAAAGAATGTTAGGGTGTCAGAAGATCCAGAAACTAGAAAGATACCACCCATATTAAAAAGCGAAGCAAAAGTCTCCACAACCCCAATATGATATGTAATCATGAATGTGGAAGTTTCACTTTCAAATGCAAAAGCTGCTCCACTATGGTACAATGATGTCATCAGTTTCATCATAATGTATCCTTGAGCAACATAGACCAGGATACGTTTCTTTTAAGTTTTTAAAAAGTTGCGTGGCTGTGACACTAGATTCTTGGAAAAGGGTTCAAGATTCTAGAATATTCATTTCTTTCCAGTCCATGGACATAGTTCTACCAAATATTTGGTAGAATGTAAAATCTTATGGAAAAAAAAGAAAGCATCTTGTATCCTAAAGAATACAAAAAAGTCATCAGTACTATTGCCCTCCACTGTTCTTCCAAAGCAAAATATGGTTAGCAAAGAAAAGAAGAATGACACTGCACTATTAAAATATTATGTAGTGTCAGATGATGCGATTGAATTCTACAAAGGTGCCATGGGAGAAAGCTGTGTATGAATTTAACCGTGTTTAGATAGGAGGATAAGAGTGTTGTAAAAGATGTATAAATTATATGATGGTTACAATAACTTATATTATTGTGCTAGGTGCATTATTAAAAATTATTAAATCTTTCCTCTTTGGCATTGTACTTTTGCTATTGTGTCTGTTCTTAATAAATTTAAGAAAATCAAATTACAGAACTATTAAATAAAATAAATAAAATATTTGGTATATAATAACATGGGTCGATAAGAAAGTTTACAATTTATTTATGCATAGAAATTATTGTGATAATAAATAAATAAATAATTCCTGAAACAAATTGAAAAAAAACTATTTGTAGTCCGTTTTTTTGACACTTCATCACTTACATTTTTATATTATTGAAGGACTAGTTTTGGAAGCTGTCGCCTCCATTTTCAGCTTCCAAAACTAGTCTTTCAATAATATAAAAAATGTAAGTGACAAAGTGTCAAACAATATGACTACAAATAGTTCCTTCAATTAATTACTAAATTCCTCCAATCATGCATACCAAGAACAAAACTAACATAATTACAACAATGTTTCTCTCGTCTATATGCATGCATTTATCGACTTTTGAAGAGACCTGAATAAATCACCCTGTAATCATCTACATTGAAAATTTTGTTCCAATACATCATATTAGCACATTTTGTTGGAGACAGTAAGAACTAATGCTGAAGAAAATATTAAGTCCTTTTAATGTCTCTCTCTAGGTGAAAATAAATACACGTGTTTCCTGAAAATTTCAATATTCTGCATTTAGTGAGTTTTGAAAAACTGCTTCTCAATTTGGCCATTTGAAGAAAGCCAAAATCCCTTAAGAGGCTGTGATTGTTTCCTAGTGCAATATAACTACCCTCTCTCTCTCTCTGTTTTTCTCCCCCCATTCAATCATAATTTAATGATCAATTTCTTCCTGAATAGTTTGATCTTAAATGTGGTTTTACTATACCACCTCCATTATTATAAAACGAAAGCTAAGTTATTACCAGCAAAAGATTCAGGTCGTTATCGTATGCACAGATAATTCCTATAGTCTTCCTTTGAGTCTTTCACGGATGAAGGCAGTATTTCTGAATCTGTAGAAGTATCAGGTAACAGTAATTTCATGATTGCATGTGTTTTTATCAGTTTTCTTGTTAATAGTTTGTCAGCTGTTAAATTCACTAAACAACTGCATTGTCACATAGCCTTCTTTAATAAGGTAATACAACCCAGTTGATGGAAATCCAAAGGAACCTTTTCAGTAAAATCAATTCACAGTAAATAAGGATTGAGTTGAATGAACATTCATAATTTTTTATATATATATACTGCATTTATAGGCAGGACATGTTTGTAAGCTGTTGCCTACATTGTCAGCTGTTTACCTTGGCTTATGTATTTTGACATTACATTTTTCTGTCATTCACCAGAAACAGGATAGGTGAAAATATAATTGATTAAAGTATCCCTTCAGGCATTTGCATGTTAAAAGCAATTAAAATATTTCTGTTTCAGTTCCAACAAGAAATCAGCTAGAGGTAAAGCATCTGGATATGCCAAGGGTAGAATGCTACAAGTTCCTGCCAGAAAAGCTGGAGTTAGCAATAGGCTTTCATTGTAAAGGGATTCATGTTTTATGTTCTAGCAAGCAAGAGTGTGCAGTAAACTCATAATGTTGGTAATGTTGTTTACATTCCTATCATCAACATAAATGTTACCATCATTATTTCCCAATATAACAGCAGTATAAACAGCAATCCGTATGCACAAATATGAAAGAACACAAATTCATAAAGATGTTTTGATCTGTATCTGTATATCTGTTCACAAATTAAAGCTACTGCACCTTATAAAATGACTTGTTTACAATCATTGCATGCCAAGATTATAAACAAGTTTTATACCTAAGAGATAGTTCTGAATCAAATCAGCAGCTATTGTAAGTCTTAAAGCATTAGGTTTCCAATTGTTTATCTAAATTATATTACATAAATAATCCAAAATATGCAGGTAATGAAATAAATATGGATGGATTGTGCTTTAAAAGGCACACTAACTGTAATACAGCGCAAATATTTAATGTTTATAAGTGAAGAACGTGTATCTGCTGAATCTAGATCCATAGAAATAACAGTACCTCTGCTTTTGCTTATTATAATAATAATATAATATGAATAATAATAATTGTTTTTATTATTATTGTTTATTTATTTGAATTCTATGATAGCTGCAGTTAATTTAAATTTTACCATCAAAGACCCTCAAAATTTGAGCTTGTGTATAAATACTTTTCTAACAGAGTTATTTGAAATAAACTGTTTTCTATTTTAGTGCATTTAATACATTGTATAAAACAAACTTTATTTGAGAAAAGTATAGATTAGTCATGAAACCAGTATTATAAACTTAAACAGGCTATAATGTAGTTAAAGATGAGATTTAATGATTCCAGTTTATTCTGAACTAAAGTTCAGGAGGTATGGTAATCTTTATTGAAGCTTTTGCTTTATCTGTTTGAATACATAATAACTTATTCTAGAATAGGATTTGAAAATACTGTGATATATTATTTAATATTTTTCATGTTTTTGTAAGTAAACAATTTGTTTCAAACAAGTGTTTCTACCAACTGCAGATCCCTCATTTTCGTTAAAAAAAAAAAAAATGTGAAGATGAATCAGCAAAATAATCAGAAATGTATGAAATTGAAAGAATGTGATGCAGAGTGTGTACCCATTATTAATTCACTTGTATACTTTAATAGAGTAAAAGTGGTACTTCTATCAAAGCTAGAAATTATTTCAAATTGACCAATAGAGCCTTAGTTACAACTTGCAGACACAATATTAATGTATTTCTATCATTAGTTGTAATATAATCAAGCAAAAGAACTGAAAGGCATAAAAAAATTAATATAATCATTCACATTACTCTCATACTTACTATTGTTTATTTTTATCTATCTTCTACAAACTATTCTTTGTTAAACTTCACAAAACTAGTTTATTAATATTTTGTTGTGGATAAAAGAGGAATACAGGAAACGAAGCAGTAGTCGAATGTTGAAGTGTATCACTATATGCTGACCTTGAAGTTCCACATTATTGTGCCTTATAAGAAACAACTGAATGCTAACAGCACATCAAACAAAGTATTGAAACATTCAGAGTAATAATAAGGAATATGTTGGAAATGGTTGATGCCACAATCAGTTTGGAATAACTTGTGAATTTTAAAGAGATTTTCACTATTTATGTAGCAAATTGTTGTCAATCTCATATTGTTTATTAGTAGACTTTGGATTTTAGGTAAAAACCTTTTTAATACTTGAACGACAACTTCATAAAAACTTGCAAATACACATCTCATACAAAACCATATGTAAAATTACAGTTTTAAAAGCGCATAAGAATGTCTGTTTTGAAAAAGCCCAGTTTTATCTATTATACGTGTTTTATCTCTGTTAGGTTAAAACATCCATACTTTTTCCGAAAGTCTATCCATTGTTTTTCCAAAACTCTTGAATTCAAAAATGTATTTTGCAGTGTGTATTAATTTTTATCTAGACCATACAGTAACTTTTATGGTCAGTCTGAGGGTTGCCATTATATGATCTTAGGGGCGGTGGCTGCAGTACAAATAACTGAGTATCCTTCACCCCATTCCCAGAAAAAGAGAAAGCACATCTTCCCCACCCTCCTACTTGGTGCATATTCAGTCAGTCACATCTTCCCTCTCCTTGCAAATTTTACATTCTGTCTTAAGTGTTGAAAGCGTACATTTAGTGAGAGTGTAATGCTGAAAATTAAAACTTCAAAGGCTTCGCTGATACGTCAGTGGCTTCAAAAGTTTCCAGACTTCACCACGTATGGATAAACAATATTCTGTCAAGCATGTAGCAAACAGGTGAGTAAATTAAATGTACATATTTTATATGCTTTATCTTCTTCTAAATTTATACTGAGTGACCATTTGTTAGATAAATTACCATAGTGTTATCTTTTTGCTTAATTTATTGGAACAGTATTTATCCTTTAAATCTCAGTTTGATATGCTTTGGCATAGGCGTGCTGAAGACACTGTTCCTGAAAATTAAATTTCGAATTTACATAACTGAAATTATGCTGGAAATTAAAAAAATTCAGTAATACAATAAAGTTGCAATTAGTAAAAGGTACATATTTATTTACCTACCACACTTGTTTTTTCTGTGCGTGTTGGTATCCAGTGGCAAAAAGTCGCACTTAATTCAAGGTGTACAAGAAGCTGCACATCAGATTAACACTGAACGGTAAAGAAAACTGAAACAGTCTATGCTGACCCAGAAAGTAAACCATTCTTCAAACAGAAATGAATTTCATGCTGATCTATGCCGAGCAATCGTCACAGCAAATATCCCTTTTAATGCACTGGAAAATCCATATTTCAAAGGCTGCTTAGAAAAATACTGCCACAGAAATACTCCCTCAGAATCCACCATAAAGAAAAACTATGTTGACAGTACATATGTAGAGGCTTTGAGCAGAATTCGCTTGGACATAGGCAAATCACATATCTGGTTATGAGTAGATGAAACTACGGACAGTATGGGGTGCTACATAGCACATTTAATTGTTGGGAAGTTGAATTCTAACACTCCCACAGTAGCATATTTGATCTGTTGCAGACAACTGGCCAAGAACCAACTCTCAGACGATAGCCAAATTCATCAATGATGGTCTGAAAGTACTGTTCCCAAACAGTCTTGATGAGAATAAAATACTACTAATATACCATGCCGCAGCAGCATACATGATAGCAGCAGTGCAGTTGCTTTAAGTTTTTTACCCTTCTGCCACACCCATTACTTGCCTTGAACATGGTGTTACCCATGTTGCAGAGTATATCAGACAACACTACCCAAATGTTAACAAATTGATTTCTACAGTAAAAAAATTTTTTACCAAGGCACCAGCAAGGGTGCAGATTTTCCGTGAGAAACTACCCAATATTTCTCTCCCTCCCAGCGGGACATAGCTCAAAGCTGCAGAATGCTACAACGATCACTTTAGTGAAGTGAAAGATTTTGTTTCAAGTCTTGAAAACGAGTCTGCATGCATTGTGTCTTCAAAGCAAGTGATGGAAGATTCTGGTATTCGGAGGGATATAGCTTTTTTAAAGATGCACTTCACCTTTCTTGTGCACATTATTGCATCATTTGAAGCAGCAGGGAAACTTCTGTATGAGCAAATGCAAATATTTAATGCTATGCAAGAAAGGATTAAAACTGTTCCTAGTTCTTGGACATAAAGTACAGAATAAACTGGAGAAAGTTCTGCAGAGGAATGTAGGATTGAAGGACCTGTGTACTGCTTCAGATATCCTAGCAGGAAAAAGCACAGATATACAATGTAACATTTCTGACCATTTAGTGTCGAAGTTTAAATATGCACCTGTTACTTTGGTGAATGTGTTGCGCTCATTTTTAGCTTACAAATTAGTGTTGAGTGGCAGACAGCTTTACTTGTTGGTTGCAAATCTAGAAAAATTATTAGTAATTTATTGTGAAGCTAATAATTACAGACATTAATGGACAAAGATATGTAAAATATTTTAATTTGTTTGACTGTTTGTGTACTTAGTTTTTATGTTCAAAACTTTTTTTTGTCATATTTCATTGCTTAAATTCATGTATAACTACCTATAGTTAGATATTTGTCCTTCTTGAAATTCTTGTAGTAGTGGATGTATCATATAAGCCTATTTATTAGTTATAAAAATTATGCAAAATTTCTTCCAAATTCAGGGGACCTTTCAAGCTGTCCCAGAAAATTCAAGATAAGCATTTTATTTGTAAGACCAGTATCTTAAATATAAAATTTAATTTTGGTTGTTAAAACCCTTTTATGAGAAAATAAAGAATATTGAAAACTTTTCCTTGTAAAGGGTAGTTTGGAATGGGAAGAAGACATTCACTCTCTCTCTCTCTCTCTCTCTCTCTCTCTCTCTCTCTCTCTCTCTCTCTCTCTCTCTCTCTCTCTCTCTCTCTCTCTCTCTCTCTCTCTCTCTCTCTCCCTCTCCCTCCCTCTCACCCACACACATATGCACCCGTAACTTAAACTTTATCATTATCATTATTATTATTATTATTATTATTATTCAGGAAAACCTGTTTTTTCTCCGAAATCTTGATATAGAATTTTTGGGTGAAATACTGCTTCCTCTTCTTCGTAAATAGAATGTCAGATGACTGTAACATACACTTTGTAAAAATTTTGAAAACAGCTAACACTATATAGAAAAACTTCTTGGCAAAAACTGTGTATTTTAATAAAAATTATAATTTTCTTGTAAGCTTTTCTCTCGTGATGTCCTCATATATACAAATCCCAGCCATTAGAAGGGGCTATTTACAGAAAATGTTATACATGTATAATTTTTAATGTTAATTTCCATCAATTAACTTAAATTTATACATGTAGTTTATTCTTCATGTAAATGTCTCAAGCATATAATATTTTAATTAGATTTGTTCCATACTTGAGAAAATAAATTATGTTTATATTAAAGGTGGTTGAGGTGTAATTTTGTAAAGCTATTTGTATTTTATCGTTGAAAGGTGCTTAGCATGAATGCCAAGTTTAGTACTCATCTGAATGTAATGTTTTACTTACGCTGCAGACCAAACAATCATCACTCCCTCTTGAAAGGTACCTTTTTTGACTTTAGAGGATGTCAGAAGTTATAATTCACATATATTAAATGTGAATTCAGAACTGGTATGTAAATTATGGACATTGTGCTAAAAGAATTATTTTGAACAAGCCAAGGCTTTTGTTGTCAAGTCAGAAAAAATAGTTCACTTTTCTGTTAGTCTATTGAATGCTGTTATCAACAGAATGTGAGTCATCACATGTTTATGATTATATTGCTTCATAATTGGTGACAGTGTTTATTTACACTACAGAGTTCATACCAGGCTTGAGTGTACCTTGCACTTGCAAAATGTACGAAATTAGAAATTTCTTAAAATATTTAGAAGCGGTAAGCATTAATGTGGTGAATAATGCCCCATATCATTTGGTTATTCAAAACAAACTACATATTATGGCCAACAAAAGCATCCAAACTGTTGAAAAGTTTCAAAAAAGAGATTTGGATTTTTGGCAACAAAACTAAATGTAAGTTATTACAACAAGTAGTTCCAGGTAATCTACCAGTACAATCTATTGAGTTCATGTGGTCCAAATAAATCAGGGGCTTGCAAACAGAAATAACACTTTTAAACTGATTTTGAGAAGAAATTGACAGGGTAACACAACAAGACTGGGAAAGCCATGAGACATGGGGGGTGGGAGGGACAAACTACAAGATGACAACTTTTGTAAAGAGATGGGCCATGAGGATATTTTGTAACCTTTCATAAATTTCCTGAGACAATGAAGACAGTGAAAATGACCAATTGGTTCTTGACATAAATAATGACAGTAATACAGATGAGCTACGTACAGTTACAATAGATTAAGAAAAGAAAGAAGATAAGAAAAACAGCTAATTCATAAACTACGTTTAGCATTTAACAAATGTGAATATGTATTTTTCAAATTTGAATTTAAACAGCTTTGTTATTATAGAACTTAGGAAAATTTAAATTGGGTTCCCTTATGTGTAGCAGCAGGTCTAGAATAGTGTGCAATAGAGAGGGAAATAAGAAAAGCGTGGGGATAACAAGATGGCAATGCTGAGCACACAAATGCATATCATTCACTGCAATCAGAATTCTTTCCATTTGAAATCCAGAATAGCTGAATGTATGGGAAATACAGTAACCCAGTTTTCATATGGTCTTCATAAAGCATTCCTAGCCACTGACATTCCTGTATGGAAAATAAATAACCCAATTTTGCATAATGTTTTAAAAATTGACCAACACTCACCAACCAACACATGCCTACACAAAGTGCCTTACATAAAACATACTTCCCTCGTTACATTACATTATATTGTTACACTACTGTAATATCTACCTGGCAGACAAAGTTAGGAAATCAGTTTCTCTGGATCTCAATCTAGAGAAGCGTATCAACTTCAACTGGAGTACAAGGATATTTTATTGCAAATGTAGTAGTTCTAAATGAGCAAGAAGCAGGTGTACTGTATCTCTGAGATGGCTCTCAGATGTTATTAGTACTGCATCAGTAAGTTAAATTGTGTTGTCTGAAATTCATATGGCTCATCAGTATTAAATATGTGACTGTACTTTTATTTTTAACTAATGTAGCAAGCTATATGATGAAATTCAGGAGAATACTAAGATAAATTTTTCCCAAGGGCAATCATTTAACTTATGTTGTTTATGCTCATCACATTGCAGAAACAATTATATCATGTTTTCCAAGTAGATAATCTCTAATGTGGAAAAAGTCTGTTAAAACCTACATCTAGGATCCAGCTGTTCCAAAAGATGGTGCCTAACCACCTGAAACTATTTTAACATGTTGGGAGAGTTGTATTATCCTAAGCCTTTAATCTCGGATAGAAGAGTTGTTAATTCATTAGAATCAGGTGATGTTTCAATTGCTATAGCACAGAATGTTCCCCGTAATGAACAGATTTTAGGATCATCCATTAAATGTGTTTGATACCATTTCTGGTTTGGTATCCTTTACAGCTAATGTAGGGCAGAAAAGAATAAACAAAGTAAATTATTATAGCCTGCCTCGGTAGCATAGATGGCCGCGTGTCTGCCTCATGTTCAAGAGGTCCCAAGTTCGAATCTCAGTTAGGGTGAGTTACCTGGATAAGGTTTTTGCCGGGGTTTTCCCTTATCCTGATGGATGAATGTCGGGTAACTCTAAACTCCATGGACCCGGACTCATTTGAGCTTCACTTCACCCATTTCCATTCATCGTCTGATATGACTTAACGGGGAATGTAAATTACAAAAAAATAAAAAAGTAAATTATTATTAAATTATAGATGAGTTGTATTTATTACACATTAGCTTCACTTACGTACCTATATTGAGGACATGTTTCGCGAACTATTGTTCGCATCATCGGCTTTCTAAGAAATCCTAAGTATAAACAAATCTCAAATATCGGATATTCTTGGAAGAAAGTCAGTATCCAGATGTGATGTTGAAACAAGTTTTCAAGATGCAAAAATATATTGAGAGACAGACGAAGATTTACTTGGAAATCTCTTATTACTCAATAGTGGTAAATTGTGATCCATTACTTATTTTGCATGAGGAATCATGTACATGTACTGTCTGCCCACCACAAGAAGGCAAGCAGGGCATGAAGAGGGAGAGGCATTTGAACTGTTTATCTGCTCTGTTAGTGGATCTGTTTTTTTACGAAATGAGTGTATGGGAGTGCATATGAGTCATCCTTGCTGCCAGAGCTAATGCTCATTTTAATAACTGGAGTTATATGTATTATGCATGGGAGAGTTATGTGACAACACTGTATTTTACATGAACCTAACATCTGCATGTTATGCAGAAGGCAAGCATAAACATCATGCAGTCAGCAAAAGTGATTACATTACACATTCCTCTTTCTTGCCTTCTTATGTTGGACAGACAGTACTTATCAATAAATTTAAGTTTGTATGTGTACATTGTTTTTTATGAACATTTTGGTGCATATTTCACAAGAGCATACTTGCATGCATATTATAAGAATTTTTAGAACATGAACTTCCTAATCTGGTGATGACTGACATTTCATATGCCTTTGCATGGCCAAGGCATAGAAAAATAAATGACTTTCCAATTGAGCAAAGTTAACAAATACCTCTTGGAAAGTTCAAACCAACAAGGAATATCTCAAAAGCAAAGAAACATTTATTGTACATAAATTGTGAGCTTTAAAGTGTTCTGCATTTTTTTGTTTAGTAATTTCTTAGAATTTACTATATGCAAAAGCCATCCAGAATAGAGAGGCCGTTGAGGCTGTTCTCAGAAAATTCAAGCTACACATTTCATGTGTCGTGAAAGTAATGTGTATTTTAATAAAAATTGTTAGAACCATTTTTGAGAAAATCAAAATTTTCAAAAATGTTTTGACTAAAATGTCGAAATAAAGCTTTTTAAATAGGTTCCTGACATACAAACAGAAGAAGAAAAAGGAATGTTCAATAAAAGATTCTGGGCTAATAGGCCATGGTCCACTGGCCTTCATTTATTAAAGAAAAATGAATTTTTAAAGCCTGTAAATCTGATTATAATTAATGAACACAGCTCAAAACTAGGATAGGCAGGTAATGGGCGTGGCTGTCCACAGACCCATTAGGGGACCATCTGTCACGATATAAATACGAAAAGAACCAGACGGGACAGAAGAAAAACGATTCCTATATAAGGGCATTTACCTAAAGAATGATTAATGAACAGAATGAAGCGGTTGAAAAGGAGAAAATAAATGAGAAGTAATGATTATAACGGAGCCGTAGGGCCACAAGTTATAAAAATGGCGGCATATGGAGAGTATGTGTGTGTGTGTAGTGTTTAACGCCCGCTTTTACTACATACGGCACCGTAGGCGGTGACACTGATGATACATGAGATGAAGATGGAGCACCGGTGGAATGAGATGGGGTCCCGGAGAAAACCCGCCCCAGCGCCGTGTTGTCCACCACAAATCTCACTTTGCGGTCGCCTGGGATCGAACCCGGGCCGCCTTGGTGAGAGCCAAGTGGTCTAACCACTGAGCCACAGTGTGGCCGATATGGAGAGTAGTAATACACACATGGGACAGGTAAATCAATAAATCTGCAACAGATGTGCACTCTCCTGCGACAGAAAATGGACAGAAAATTTCCTTTTATATTAGAAGGTCCTGCTACCCATATAAATTGAATTTGATATGGGAATCAAAGAGAAGAATGCAATGTATAAAGTTCTGCAAAATAATAAGGTATTAGAAGGGACGATAGTACGCCGTATCTACATGCGAAGGACCCGAAAAAACCACAGCCATCAATATAAAAAGTGAAAGAAACAGGAGTGAGACAGAGAGAGCGACGAATCAACAGATCGCATTGGTCAGGAAGCTAAAAGATAATGCAAACCATAATACACTAATAAATGGAGCAGAAAATGAGACGGATAAAGAGTGCTAAAAATAAGGATAATAACCAGGGCTAGGATTTATATGTAAATACATATTCCTTAATTTCACTGATAGATATTTTTTTAACTGATGTCCATCGATCATGTAGTCCTCTATTCAAATTAAACAGATTTATTTTACATATTTGTCCATATTTAGTGATTTTAATGCAATATTTGTACATATATCATCACTCTTAAGAGAAAAACTATACAGAATTTTCATTTTCGTGACAAAAATGTGGTAATAAGGATAAGCTTACAGTTACAATAGGGTACAAGGTACATATAATTAGGCACTTTTTCTACTACCTTTGTATATAATGATTTGTGGAAATCCCTGCATTTTTCACCTTTAAGTGGCCCCAGTTAAAGTCCAATTATACTAACTAATTACCTCCGCTGGTATAAGGGCAAGGAGACATCAGTGGCGTTGTTAATCTGGAACCATTGGATGTTAACGTACTAAACGCTTTTTAGAATTTGAAAATTTGTTGGTCTTTTCTACCAGGAGTATCTATAAAACCCATTTTCTAGTGATTTATATTGTTCCCGAGGAAGATCAAGAACAAAATTTGGAGTATGGGACAGAGGAAGTAGTATCATCCGCCACTGGTTTTTCTAGTCTAGAAAGAGATGGCGAGTATTTATTTCTCTTTCCAAACGTTGGTGTTACATGTAGCTGTAAATCTTTTCCTCAAATTCAGAATCAACCCACCCTTTCAGTCAGTGTTTATCTGTTAAACTGGTCTGATTCTAAAATGCATAAAGAAGCAAGATCTACAATTGCGAAGTTAAAAAATTATGTTACCAAGTTCAAAGATGAAGGATTTTCAACAGATGGAAAGGTGTTACTCTGCAATACATGTCAGACTAATGTGAACTCAAAACAGCGATTTTTAATTAATCAACATATTTGTACCACAAAACACCAAGCTGGCAAGAAAAAATACACCCAATTTCATCAAACTTTTATGACGCAACCCACAACAAGTAAACATGCTGAATTCAACACTGATCTCTGCCATGCCCTCATCGGATCTGATACACCTCTTTGGAAAGTCAACAGTGCATCATTGCGACAGTTTCTAGAGAAATATACTACTCACAACATTCCGGATCAGTCAACGTTACGTAAGAATTATTGTGAAGTGGTGTATCAAGAAACTCTGGAGAAGATAAGAACGGAGATAGGTGAAAATTCCATCTGGGTGTCAGTAGATAAAACTACAGGCGTAGAAGCACGATGTATCTGCAATGTTGTGATTGGTTCCATGAACAGTGAGACCTCTTCCAAACCTATATAGTTGTCATGTGAAGTAATGGAAAAATGCAATAACAAAACAGTTGCAAAATTATTTTCCGATGCAATGGATGTTCTGTGGCCTAGTGGTATTAAACATGACCGAGTTTTGGTACTTTTGACTGATGCAGTTTCCTACATGATTAAAGAAGCGGAAGCTTTAAGGGTTTTATTTCCGAAAATGATCCACTTAACCTGTACAGTGCAGGCCTTACATCGTATTGCAGAAACAATCATGGTAAATTTTCCAAAAGTGGACCAATTAATTTCTTGTGGAAAGAAAGTGTTGCTAAAAGCCCCCAGCAGAATTCAACTCTTGAAGGAAATGTATCCCAACGCACCTCTGCCACCGCGACCAGTACTAACCAGATGGGGTACATGGTTAGATGCTGTGGAGTATTACTTGAAGAACTATGAAGCCATCAAGAGTGTGGTGGATTCTTTTAATTCGGAAAATGCTGCCTCTATTAACGTTCTCAAATCCTTGTTGAGTGACAACTGTGTGAAAAATGGTTTGTGTTACATTCAATCAAATTTTTGTAATATAAGAAAAACAATTCAGAAACTACAAAATAATAATCTTACATTACCTGAAAACATTGATATTCTAAAAAAAATTATTCATGAACTCAAATATGCACGTGGACATTTAGCTGATCTGGTCAAGTGTAAAGTGGACAATGTGTTTTTAAAAAATCCAGGCTTTGAGGAAATGTACAAAATAAGTGCAATCTTAAGTGGTTCTTCAAATATAAAACAGGAATCAGATATATCTCCTGCTGACATACTGAATTTTAAACATGCTCCAATCACTTCATGTGCAGTAGAACGAAGCTTCAGCCAATATAAATCACTTTTGCGAGACAGCAGGAGAAACTTCAAGTTTGAAAATTTAAAACCACATTTTGTGGCATATTGTTATTCTAGCAGTAATAATGATTAAATACAAGTGAAAGGATAAAAAATTGAATAACTTAATTTATGAATCCAGTATTTGTAATGTATTTTTAGCACATCATGTGCATATTTTGATACTTGTTAGTACATATAAATCCTAGCCCTCAGAATAACCTGTCTGCCTCACGTTCAAGAAGTCCCAAGTTCGAATCTTGCTCAGGATGAGTTTTCTGGATAAGGTTTTCTCGAGGTTTTTTTCCTTATCCTGGAATATGAATGTCGGACACCTCTATGACGTAAATGAAATACGTATATTAAACAAAAAGGTAGCAGAGGTCACGTTAAGTAGGAGTACTGAAAGTGGTGAAAAAAGGCAACAGTAGAAAGAATCTAAAGAATAAGGGAATCCCTGGGAAGAGAACATTTAGGAACAAATGTAGTTAAGCACAGCATGATCCTAGGTAAGGTAACGCGGTGTAATATTCCAATGCTATAAAACCAAGTTCATCAAACATTGCGGAAATGGGTATAGTGCAGAAGTAACTGCAAACTAGAGGGAGAAATTTAGTCAAGAGATCATGAAGCGGCGAAGATAATTAGGATAGATGGAGGTTCCTAAAAATTAACAAATCCCATGTAGAAGAGTCTGAAGAAAGAGGTACTTACTATTCAAATTGTGTCAACGACAGAACGCTAGATTAAGCATCTGTTATTGTTAGGGCACTGAAATGTATTCAGCTTACCTCTGGAGCTCGGTAGGTATTTTTTTTTAATTTACGTCCAACATTAAGTCATATCGGACGCTGAATGAAATGGGTGAAATGATGCTCAAATGAACCCAGGGTTCATAGAGCTTAGAGTTACGCAATATTCGTCTTTAAGGATAAGGGAGAACCCCGGAGAGTTATCCAGGTAATTCACCCTGATCGAGACTCGAACTCGGGATCTCTTGAACGTGTGGCAGACACGCTACCGAGGCGGGCCGCTGGGTGTGCAGGAAATATATATAACGAAACAGTAACAAAGCATACCTGACTTTCAATTATTCATTGAGGCAGTTGTTACTCATACAAAAGAACTAAGCCAAAATGCTAGGCTAAAAGTGTGGAGTCTCCAGTGTATTCGGGCCAATCGTATAAATAACCTGCATCGTAAGCAAAAACTGAGTTACAGGCACATGGAACTCTGGGTAACCCCATGTTTGGTACACTTAATTCGAACCGTATGTCTGTGATTAACTAGTTAAACAACGGATAGAAAAGATAAGAAGACGAACATTACGAAGCTTAGGAGACAAGCTCGAAAGAGGAATGGAACTAAAACCATTGTGAGTATTGAGAAAGAGCATCAACAACGTTACCGTGGCAAAAAGTCAACTAAATATGTCTGTAAGTGAGGGGAAAATAATCCGGAACTAGAGAGCGATATAAGGCGAAAATTAAAAGCCAAAGTCAAGGATTTGAATTTTTCTATTGGAACGATATCAAAATTTCGGACCAGACAGCAGTAGTGACTAAAATATAGAGAGAGCCTTCAGGGCCAGGAGATTTGGATAAAGCGCGGGAGAGAACAGAGCGAAGTTCTGAGAGGGAAATAAAAGAAATTTTAGATGAAGTGATTTTGGAGGGAGGTAAATGAGGATGTGGGTGGAAGGAGGGATGTTTCCGAAGAAAGTCCTGGAAGGAGAAATAAAAGCATGGCGAGGGTCGCAGTTCCCATGTTGAAACTGCAGAAAATTAATAGTCATGTCATTTTTTCCCTACGCACGACACGAAAATATTACATTGAGGGTTCCATTTCTGAGAAACAAATAGAAGAAATGTCAGATGATGTCATTCTGGTGGGAGACTTGGAGAGACGTAAAGGAGGAGGAAGAGGGTAGAAGTTAGGGATGTTTCTGAAGAAAGTCCTGGAATGAGAAATAAAAGCTTGGTGAGAGGCGTAGTTCCAACGTTGAAACTGGACAGGCTCCACAGACCAGACTGAAGCTAATACATATTATTGACAATTCAGGCACGAAGTTTTGTTTTCTTGAAAAAAAGTGTGACTAATCGAAGCTACCTACGTGAATTGGAGTAAATTATCCATAGTCATGTCGCAAGGAAGAGTTTCCCTAAGCGCGACAAGAAGATATTGTGACGTTGTGGGTTCGTGAAATTAAAAGTCCAATTGCACAAACTCAACATGTTCATTATTTCCAACGAATTACAGTTGAAACACTTGCCGATTACACAGAATTACGTAGCGCACACAATTACAATTTGCCTGTTCGTCTGTCACAGGCCCACTCTACTCTCACAATTACGTAAAATCCTCTGATACACGTACAGTCTTCCAGTCCATTCACTAGCACAGCGCTCCTCCGGGTGCTTGCCAAGAACTGCACTGACTCGTCAACTGCAGCCCCTTTTTATAGGAAGATCGCTGTTTCTGGAGGTCTCGCGGTTCAGTGAATCATCCCTAAGGTTCCAGACATCAGGGAAGGGGAAAGAGATAGCTAGTGATGTTTTTCCAACCATCCCCTCAGCGCTACAAGATAAATGGATAAGCGTGGATAAATGCTTCCCGTCTGGACCCTACCTGCCAGCCGCTGGTTCTATCGGGAATTTCGATGTTTGGGTGACACTGCTCCCTCCTCAAAGCTATCGCCTGCGGTGCCGTATGTAGTAAAAGCGGGCGTTAAACACTACACATTTCATTTTCCTCAAAGCTGGTCGCCCCGAATAGCACCATCGTAGCGTGCCAGGCGATCCAGGTGTACCACCATCTTCCCTCGGGGAATCTTCTGCACCTCGTTAATCCTCTTCACCACCCGGTACAGTCCTTGCCATCGCTGCTGAAGCTTCAGGTAGCGTCCCTTGGTCCGGGTAGGGCAGTATAACCAGACCAGGTCACCTTGCTGGAACCCTTGGCTGTTGGCTTGCCTGTCATATCGGGTCTTCATGCGGTCGGTCGCCTTCTGGATGTTCTGGCGAGCCATCTCGTGCATGTCGTGGAGATGGTCCACTAGGTTCTCTACATACTCGGTCGCTGGCCGTTTCGCTTCCGGAGGGCTTCCAAAAGCCAGGTCACAAGGGAGGCGTAACTCTCGGCCGAACATTAAGCTGGCTGGCGTCATCCCAGTTGTGTCGTGTGTAGACGAGCGGTAGGCCAGCAAGAACAGTGGCACCTTGACGTCCCAGTCTCGCTGATGGCTGGCCACGATCTTCCTCAGGTGTTGCGCTAAGGTCTTGATGTATCTTTCGACCATGCCATTCGACTGGGGATGTAGAGGCGTAGTGCGGGTCTTGTACACCCCAAGCCTTTCTAGTGCGTCCTTCATCAAGTTGGACTCAAAATTGGTGCCCTGGTCACTGTGCAGCTCTAGCGGCACCCCAAATCGGCAGAACACTTGCTCCACGAGACAGTCTGTGATTGTCTTTGCCTCTTGGTTCGGGATGCCATACACCTCCGGCCACTTGGTGAAGTAGCCCAGGATCACCATTAGGTACTTGTTGCCTCGGTCGGACATCGGAAGTGGTCCAGCTATGTCGACGGCGACCCGTTCGAATGGTGCTGCGATGTTGTACTGCTCCATTCGACCCCGGCTGCTAGTCTGGAGTCCGTGACTCGCTGTGCACACATGACATTGACGGCACCATCTCTCAGCATCTGCTCGGAGCCTCAGCCAGTAGTAGCGTTGCCGAAGTTTGTCAATCGTTCGGTTCGCACCCAGATGTCCTGAAGTACCGGCGTGCACTTCCTCCAAAACGTCCGGGATCTTACTCCGGGGAAGTACCAACTGTTCTCTCTGCGTCTTCCCATCGGGTGATTCCCATACCCGGAGCAGCACGCTCTCTCTGGTCTTCAACGAGTTCCATTGGTCCCAGTACGACTTGTAGGCGGCGGTCCTAGGTGCGACGTCCTCCCAGGTTGGTCTTGTCCCTGCCTCCACTTCCCTCAAGAGTGGCCCCAAGTCTGCGTCCGCCAGCTGCTCCCTCCTCAGGCCTGCGCTATCCCAGCCATCTGCAGGCACTGCCATGACTACTCGGACTACTGCGGCACGCTCCTTATCTTGCACTCTTGTGCACTGGCTGCACTCTTCTGCACAGGGTCTTCGGGACATAGCGTCTGCGTTACCGTGGCTCTTCCCTATGCGATGTGCCGAGGTGAAGTCGTACTCCTGCAGCCTCTGGACCCAACGTGCTGTTTGGCCTTCCAGGTTCTTAAAGCTCAATAGCCAGGTTAGGGCGGAATGGTCAGTCCTTAGGTGGAAAGGCTGACCGTACAGGTACTTGTGGAAGTGCTCCAAGGTCTTTACTACCGCCAATAATTTTCGTCGGGTGACGCAGTAGGTCTTCTCTGCCTTGGATAGCTTCTTGCTGTAGTAGGCTATCACCCGCTCGTGGCCGTCCTGGACTTGGGATAGGACGCCTCCAATACAGTGGTCGCTGACGTTGGTGTCTACAATGAAGGCGCCACCTGGTTGTGGAAATCCCAAAATTGGAGCACTGCACAGGGTCTTCTTCAGGTGCTGTAAAGCGTCTTCGGCGTCCTCCGTCCACACATAAGGCTGGTGTTCCTCTGTAAGGCGGGTGAGGGGTTTGGCGATGTTGGAGAACCCCTTTATAAAGCGTCGGTAATAACGGCACAGCCCCAGGAAACTACGCAACTCTTTCTTATCCCTTGGGCGATGCCAATCTCTCACAGCCTGTGTCTTCCGGTCTGTGGCCACTCCGGTTGCTGAGAATATATGGCCCAAGTAGTTGACTTCCTTGCGGAAGAGCTGTCACATCTTCGCATTCAGCTTCAGGTTGGTTGCCTGCCGTCTCTGTAGCACCTTATTCAGATTTTCGAGATGGTCTTCAAAAGTCTTACCGACGATGATGATGTCGTCCAGGTATAGCAGGCAGGCGTCATAAGTCAGTCCTCTCATCACTGACTCCATGGGGCGTTGGAAGGTAGCTGATGCGTTGCAGAGCCCAAAGGGCATAACTGTGAACTGCCAGAGCCCTTGACCTGTCGAGAATGCGGTCTTCTCCTTGTCTCTCGGATCTAGAGCTACCTGCCAGTAGCCCGACTTCAGGTTCAGGGTCGAGAACCATTGGGCACCAGCTAGCGTTCCAGGGTGTCGTTAATCCGGGGTAAGGGGAAACAGTCCTTCCGGGTGACAGCGTTCAGCTTCCTGTAGTCCACGTAGAAGCGTAACTCACCGTTCTTCTTCGTCACCAAGACTACAGGGCACACCAAGGGCTGTCAGACTCTTCAATCACTCCCCTGGATCTCATGTCCTCCAGCATGTCTTGCTTAGCCCCTTCGCCAGCGGAACGCGTCTAGGTGGTTGCTGAATAGGCCGGGCGTCTCCAGTGTCGATGCGGTGAAGCACTTTGTCCGTGCGGCCGTAGTCACTGTTACCTTGGCTGAAGACGCGCTGGTATCGTCTCAGCAGTTGTCAAACTCTCTAGCTGCTCTGCGGTCAGGTGGTCGGCCGCCCTCTCCAGTAGGCCTTCTAGCCGGGGTCCCAGGTGTTGCGTCGGTGCCGGCTCCTGTGTATTGTCGATTGCTGTTACGCTTAAAACGGGCTCGCACGTTCCCAACTCCGTCCCGGCCTGGATGTCGTGATCGGTGTCCGTTGGATTCAGCAGTCTCACCGGCACCTCCTCTCGGCACGTCAACAATGCCCTGGCAACACAGTCCGTGTACAGGCATCTTCTGGTCAGCATTATGTTCCTGGTGCTCTGGCCTTCCAGTCGCGCCGTCACCGCCACCTCGCTCCTCGCGGGGACAACCACGTCTTCGTTCAAGACGACCCTGCAGATTCCAAGGCACTTTTCGGGTTGACGGAGTAGAACCTTCTCTCCGTTGAGCCGCAGGACCTTCCTGCCGACGTCAACCGTCGCCTTGTGGCTCCTGAGGGCATCCAGTCTCAGAATGACCTCCTCAGTAACCTTCGCGACGAAAACCCACAGACGCACGACATTCTGTCCCAAGGTCAGCTTCAGTATAGCCGCCTTCTCCAAGTTCAAGGTGTCGCCCGATGCCGTCATCAGCTGGTACGGTCGGCTCGGCTTCCTGGATGGCAAACCCTTGGCTATGTCGGGTCTGAGGATGGTCATGGCTGCCCCGGTGTCCACCAGCAGTCGGGACGGTTTCCCTCTCACCCAACCATCCGCGATGAGGCTATCAGCGATCCGCCGGCTGACGGCACGCAGTGTCACTCGAGGAGATAGCGTGGACGGCGCCGACATGCTGCTCGCCACGCCGGGCCTTACTCGTTCGGATGTTCGGGTGACAATCTATATACACCGAGGGTTCCAGGATGAAACGAAGGTGGTATGAAACGAACGTGGATGTGTATATGGATAATTAAGGTCGAAATGTTTCATTGTAGTCTGAGTCAACTCAACATATTTATCAAAACCTTTAGAGAAACTGAATGAGAAGAAAGAAAATGAGAAAGCACCCCAATCTATAATGGAGAGATTTTTCCTTAGAAGAGGTAGGAGAACATCAAGTTAGAGAGGAAGTTAGCCCAATTTATGGCCTTTAGTGTCCCGTGTATCCCTGGAATAAGACGAGATTCAAAGATGAGATATGTTATGAGAACATATAGATAAATCGAGCACAGTGCAAGATAAAATAAGGAGGGGGAATTAAGTGAAAGCTGTATCATTAAGATACATCACAACAATCTGAAGGAGAGAAACCCCCGAGGAGGTGTCTGTTGTAGCCCTCCATAAGTGATGTCAATTAAAATTATTCAAAAGACGAAATGGAGTAGAAAACGTCAATGGAAGCGTAAACTTAAAGATTTATAGTGATTTAATCTGGGAGGTTTATAGACGACCACACCCTCCAGGAGCTTACTGCCGTAGGTACGGGATTGGCGATTCCGAAGTCCGAGCTAAATCTTTGGATTGGGTGCCTCTGAGTGGTGAGAGAGCTAATGCCAAACGCCCAAATAAGGTCTGCATCCGTGTTTCACCCTAATCTCCCTGAACACATCTGACGGATTACCTAGCGCGGATTGGCGGAGTGGGAACCAAAGGGGTGCCTGGGTAACGCGTAACTCCCAGCTCCTGGTTATCATGTAGGACTGTGTTCTTATCCGCTGATAATAGTCAGTCCCGTGCATGGTGCTATTGCATGAGCTGTTACACTCCTGAAGGCGATTGGGTCCCTCTGTCTATACATTGGAAGGTGAGACCCTGAGGTGAGCAAGGTCCAGGCCAGGACTCTCACCTAAGCCAGGGTGGTGCCCAGGATGTGAGGACGCCTTCGCAGACGTTTGTAATGATCGAGGACATTTTCGCTATTTGAACTTATAAAATCAATAAAAATGTTAAGAAAAGTGGAAATGAAATACCTGACTCTTTGTGGTCCTCGCTATTTGGTTATTTTAAGAACTGAGGAAGGTCGCAAATTTACTACCGTGAACCCATTTATTATTCAGATGGGTGTAGATAATATTGCTGGTCCCGTAAAATCATGTATTCGAACTCACAATGGCACTCTCCTGGTCGAAGCTGTATCCCGACGCAGGCTGGAAAAGGTTTGAAAGCCAATATGCTTGCGAGCTTTTCGGTGCACTTGGAATTGAATAGGCTCTGAACGCCTCACTGGTGTTGTAAACACCAGCGCATTAGACGGTATGTCAAATGAGACGATTCAGGAAAACTTGGCGGAACAAGGTGTCACAAATGTATATCGAGTACATCGCAGAGAACGAGGTGAACTAGTGGCCCTCGTACCCAGTTTCTTACTTTTGTTCGGGTAGAACTCGCGCAAATGATTAAGGCAGGGAATGAAGCTATTGAAGTGAGGCAGTATATACCCAATCCATTAAGGTGTTATAAATTCCAGCGCTTTGGCCACACGTGTGATGGAGCTGCCATTTGCGTTTACTGTGGGGAAGTCAAGCATCATGATGCATGTTTTTCACCTGCAACTTGTGTTAACTGCAGTGCCAACCATTCATCGAGCTCCAGAGAATGTCCCCGTTTTAAGGAGGAAAATGCGACCCATGAGATCCGGGTAAGAGGGAAGATATCTTTCTTGGAAGCACGGAAACTCTTGCGTATTCGTCAGCCTTCTGCCCCTAGGACCGTTACTTACAGTGCAGTTGAAGCTAACCGGTACCTAGACGTGAAATCGCAACACAAACTAGCGACATAAACGGGCCAGTAATATCCGAAAGAACAAATTACGCCAAGATCACAGCCAAAGCAGCAGACATCATCACGAACAGTGAGCACCTCAGTTAAGTCACCTGACAAACAATCGACGTCCACCAATAATAGGAAATTGCCTATAATATGCCAAGCACCAGAAATAAGGTTTAAAAGCCAATATTATAGAACTGCCTTTCTGAAAACAAAACGCAAAATCTGCTCCCGAAACGACCAGGGTAAAAAGGAGCCCACGACCATCTCCTCTGACATCATCTTGGGAGGAGTCATCTGGAGAGGGAGTCTTCGTCGGTCATAGTTTCCAATCGGTTCGAGCCTCTCGACCCGAAAGTTCGAGAACGGAAAGAGTCCTCCTCCATAGAGGACATGGAGAAAGAAAATCCTGACCTTGTTGCCAGAATGGCAGGGGAAAAGGGGCAGGATAAACCTTCCGAAACGAGTGTTAGCACAACGCCGAAGAAAATGGGCAAATTGATCGGACCACCTATCAAATCTACGTAATGTGCATATACATTTGACATCTTATTCCATTACTGTTGCCATGGCTATCGTACAATGGAACGTACGAGGTTTAAGAGCACACGGACCAGAGCTTGAAATTTTTCTAAACAAGCACGAGGTATGATTACAAGGGGCTAGGCTACGACCACGCGACATTTTTAAAATCAGACGATACACACCACTAAGCTGTGATATTGAATCAGAAGAGGGCATTCCTGCTCACGGGGATACTATGATGCTCCTCGGGGATGACATGTTTGTAGATACTGTACAGTTACACCCTGACATCAGACGTTACACACCACTAAGCTGTGATATTGAATCAGAAGAGGGCATTCCTGCTCACGGGGACACTATGTTGCTCCTCGGCGATGACATATTTTGTAGATCCTGTACAGTTACACCCTGACATCCAGGATTAAACTGCCATCAGTCAAGTTTTGTATTATACCTCCATTTGATGACCTCTCGTTAACTGACCTAGAAGATCTGGTCTCCCAACTATCAACATCGTATCTCTTAGTGGCAAACTTTAATGCCCATCGTCCACTTTGGGGCGCAGATCGGGAATGTTCGAGAGATAAACTCATTGCAGAATTTATGCAGAGCAATAACTTCGTTCTCCTGAACACCGGAGAGCCAACGTTCCTTTCCGACTCCTTTAACTCATATTCGCACGTTGATTTGGCAGTTTGTTCCTTCCAGTTAGCAGTTTCATTACAATGGAATGTAATCTCTATTTAATATTCTAGTGACCACACTCTATGTCTTTTTAGTATCTTAGTACAAGATTTGTCTCCCTCACGTATACCTAGCTGGCGCTTTGATCGTGCCAACTGGAACCTTTACACCCAATTGGCTGCTTTTAATTACAACGAACACTATTATGTGAATGATTTAGTTGATCATCTCACAGATAAAATTCTTTCCGATGCAAAACAGTCTATTCCCCATTCGACTACCTACCCGGGTCGATTTCCTGTCCCGTGGTGGACGAATGACTGCCGGAATGTTATTCGTGCAGGTAGGCATGCTCTAAAGGTATTCCAACGACACCCTACACTAGGTAACTTAATTGAGTACAAGAAAGCGCGTGTAAAGTCTAAGCAAATAACTAAGGATGGCAAAAACATATCAAGGAACTATTTTGTATCATCTTTTAAAAGACACACACTTTCCTCTGTTGTATGGGATAATCTAAGGCACGTGGCTGGAAAATCGACTAACATAAAAACATTAAAACATCTGTAGGAGTTCTTGTTGATTCATTTGACGTGGCTAATACCTTCTGCAGTGCTTTCCCTGAAATTTCTAGCTCAAAGAATTATGCTCCCTAGTTCATCTCAATTAAGACTTAGGTAGAAGCCCAAGATTTCGTGTTTCGTTCCAGTAACCTTGAAGATTATAACTGCCTCTTCACCTTGGCAGAGCTAGATCACGCTCGTTCATCTTCGTGATTGTCAGCACCAGGACAGGACGGTGTGCAAGGTGATGGAACGTATGATTACTGGGCGGTTAGTATGGTGGCTGGAAACTCACAACCTACTGACTAACATCCAGTGCGGTTTTCGACGACGCCGCTCAGCAGTGTATCATCTTGTGTCCATGTCGACACAGATTATGAACGGATTTCTTAAGAACTGTCAAACCATCGGAATATTTTTTGACCTTGGAAAGGCTTGTGATACGTGTTGGTGGGCAGGATTGCTACGCAACACCTGGAATATACTTGAACGCCTAGCACTCTTCCTTCAGGAATTCATGAAAGACCACGGTTTCCGTGTAAGGATCGGTTCTGTTTTTTCGAATCTTTTTGTTCAGAACAGTGTACCACAGGGATCCGTACTAAGTGTTTCGTTGTTTTCTATTGCGATTAATTCTATATCGAAATATGTTCCTCCGGGGGTTTCTTCATACCTATTTCTAGACGACTTTGTCATGTGCTTTACATCACAGCGCACACCGTTTCTAGAGCGCCGTCTATAGACCACCTTAGACAACCTTAAGGATTGGAGTTTAAAAACACGGTTTCCGATACTCAGCTAAGAAAACAATCTGCGTTAACTTCTGGCGCCATCAGAGTCGATCACTGTCAATGCTCCGTTTAGGCTCACAACTACTACCCTTCGCAGAAGAGACGAGGATCCTTGAACTGATATTTGATAGAAAACTTAGTTGGTCATCGCATATAGCACAACTGAAAGCACGATGTGACATTTCTTTAAATATTTTGCGGGTCTTAAGTGGAAAATCGTTGGGAGAGCATCGTACAGTGCTATTGCAACTCTATCGCGCACTGATACGTTCCAAATTAGATTATGGTAGTATCGTTTATGGCTCAGCACGTCCATCCGTGCTGAAGAAATTAGACACTGTCCATAATTGTGGCATACGTGTAACAGTTGGAGTATTTCCAACAAGCCCTGTTATAAGCCTGTATGGGAACCTGCAGAACCTCCTGTGCAGTGCAGGCGCAACATATTATTAGCAAATTATAGCTGTGGACTAATTATATACCCACAAATCCAACGTTTACACCGTTCTTCAACACCTTAATTGACGCGCGTTATAAGAACACTTCACTTAAACCAAAGCCACCTGATTTGCGATTTCGGGAACTCATTAGAAAGCTTGACACTGAAATGCCTAAGATGTATCCTAAGGGAGAGAGAGCATACTCTCCTTGGTTGTGCAGAGCGTTCCACGTCTGGGCATGAATAAATACGATAAATCTGCCATGTCTATGTCTAGTATCCACACATGTGTTTTAGACTTTTTATCGCGTTATAAAGACCGTTTGTAATGTATACTAATGCCTCAAAGAGCTCAAATGGGCTTGGTTGTGCTTATGTGTGGAAAACCGAACCATATATATATTCGGATTCCATACTATAAGTTCCATTTATACTGCAGACCTTTATGCAATATCCCGGGCCATTTTACACGTACGGCGACGAAAGTTGGGGGACTGCTTAGTGCTGAGTGATTCTCTCAGTGCACTTCAGAGTCTTCGGCAGCTGTGCAGCTACTACCCTATTGTGCAGCGGATCCAGGATTCCCTCCGCGTTTTACATGCTTCCGGCGTCAGCGTGATGTGTGCATGGATTACTGGTCACGTTGGCTTGCCGGGGAATGAAATGGCGGATTCAGCAGCTAAGAAGGCTGCCATAGAGCCCAGGGTTAGAGTACCATCTTTTACATTGGAAGATTTTAGAGCTGTATTGCGGAGAGCTGTGTAGTCCTGCTGTCAGGAAGAGTGGTCCGCTCTCCGCAGTAATAAACTTAGATTTTTGAAAGAACTTCAGATTCACTTGGTTACCTCCTGTCGTTCATCTCGTCGAGAGGAGGTACGTTTGGCTCAGTTGCGGATTTGGCACTGCTTTTTATGCACAGTTTGTGGTTTAGAACGGAGCCTGCTCCAGTCTGTCCGTTTTGCAACGAAGCTTTACCAGTCCAACACGAGCTGCTATAGTTTTCTTGCCTAGTACACCTTAGGACGTCTCTGCAGCTGCCGGCTTGCTTTGCAGAAATGCTAGTGGAGGACAACAAAGCGGTGAAGAAGGTTTTTAATTTCTTTTGTAAGTTATATTTTATAATTTATTGAAGAGATTTTTTGTGCTGTTTGGCCTTATATTTCTTTTTATTTTATTTGTTTTCTTTTTGTTTTTGTTGTGTACGTGTATTTTGTGTGTTTCTTTACATTTTTATTAAGTTTTAGAACAGTTTATATCTGGCTTTTGCCATGAATGATTTTTAAAAGGCGCTGATAACCGCTTGCAGTTTGGCACCCTTATACACATATCATCATCATCATCATCATCATCATCATCATCATCATCATCATCATCATCATAGACGACCACGATGGTAAAAGCGTCAGACATAAGGGCGAGGGCATCTTCTTGCAATAACATTTCATAACATAAGCGTGAAAAGGCGGACCCGCAGTGTAGAAAACCTACAGCAGCATAACCCTCAGGTCTATTCTGTCTATAAAAGGTGTGTATCGGAACGTAATCACGACTCTGAAAGGGTATATAACGCAATGCTGTAGTGAAGTAGTTGCGGGACAGCTTCAGAATTTAAAGTAGAAAGCTATGCAAATTTCCCTGCAGGAGAATTAGCATAGGTAAATGATGGCTCGAGAGTAGCAAAGAGGGTCGTATTGTGAGGAAAAAAGAAGCATATAGATTACAAGATAACTTTATATGATCCCTATATGTGTAGATAGGCCAGGACTATATACTGACTTTCATACGCAGAAACCCTCTGTAAGAGTTGGAACAGGCACAGATGAAATCACAGGAAAGAATCCACTGGAGCATGTAGGTGCCAACAAAGCGGAGAAGGTCTAAGTGCTAAGATCTTTATGCTGGTGGATGAGCTATGTACCCCTGGTAGTCACTGGGCTATACTGACAGAACTTCGTACTGTTAGAATTACTCATATCAGAGAGGTCACTAAAGAAAAGCCAGCAAAAAATGGCTTACTACATACAATTCATCCGTTAAGTCTCTCAGCTGCAGAACTAAACCGTAATAGACTCTAGATCGCTGAGGCTAAGATGTAAGGTATCGTGTCCAGAATTCAAGGCACTGGAATGCTGAAGCCTGTGTCGTAAATGATCCCCTCGGTGCACCAGACAAATCCCTGTCGTAAATAGGCCTCACCCATGTTCGGGATCTATGGGTGGCGAATAATAATAACCCGCTACTCCTAGGAGCAAAAAGTGACCCAACATTAAAAAGGAGAAAACGGAGGACGTGGCTTCTGAAGGGAAACGCAAGTTTAAACAGTCACCTTGGAGAGCCAGTATAATGGTGAGACAGGAGAAGATATGAGCAAATTGAACAAACTTTACCTGACAATTAAGCCGTTCTTAGGAGAAACCAGGTGCAAATTGAGAATAGATAAACTCGGATCATTTCTGGGGCTATAAACAAAGCAGGGTAGTCCAAACAGTTCATTCAAATACCGTAATCACCACAGATATCTAAACATACCAGGGAGAAGTCAGTATCCGTTTCTGATAAGGCACATTGGAGTAGATCAAGGGACACACAAGTACACAAATTTTCCTGTAAAGATCCTTTGACAGCTTATAAGGTAGTATTTTTACATGGAAACTATCCAGAGAGTAGATTCAGTAGTTGAGGTCAATGAGATTCTCGGGAGGATACTACAGAAGATAAACGGGATTCTTACGGGAAACCTCTACCTTTCTACCTTTCTTGAGGCGTACGTCCTGCAAGATGGAATCCTCGTATAGTACTGTGAGCACAAAAATAAAGTAACTGGCAGAGGACCAACGCCAGTGAGACAAACTCAAGGCGGATATTGTCTTCAAAGTAGTACAAAGAAGCAAGTGTTGGAAATGGTTAGATAGGCACGCGGATCCTATGGCATAGCGATTTCTTGTGCTGCTAGACCAGGGTCTGCCAATGCCATTAAAAGGTATGAAGGTATGCCTATATGTGTAGTGTTTAACGCCCACTTTTACTACATACGGCACCGCAGGTGGTGACACTGATGATACATGACATGAAGATGGAGCACCGGTGGAATGAGATGGCGGGGAAAACCGAAGGTCCCGGAGAAAACCCGCCCCAGCGCCGTGTTCTCCACCACAAATTTCACTTTGCTGTCGCCTTGGATCGAAACCGGGCCGCCTTGGTGAGAGCCAAGTGGTCTAACCACTGAGCCATGGCGCGGCCTAAGGTATGCCTACATACCTTAAATTAATACATAATATATAAGAAAAAATGCTTCTACTCATTTAGTTTTATGCACATAGACAAAATATCGTCTTCGTCAACTTGCAAAACAGAAACAAAAAATAAAGAACCAAAGAACTGTGCAAATTTCTTATGAAAGCAAATTCTTTTCACATTACATTACGGTAGTCACAATATATGACGTACAGTGGCGGCTTGTGTCCGAAATATCTGGGGGGGCGTGAAAGTACTTGCTTGCTAAATATTATAAACAATAAATTATTACACTTTTAAACTTTAAGAACCTTTTTTTTCAAATTCTACCCTATAATCCACGGAAACAGTGGTTCTCATATTGTAACACACACCTCAGAAATAAGTACAAGAAACCTAATGTAATTGTTGTCCAAAGTTGCTATATTAATATGCATGCGACATATAAAAGAATGGCATTAGAATATCATTCAAGCTCAACCAAATCCAGAGGTAATGTTCGCCACATAAACTGCCACCTCATCAGTGCAACGTTTTTTCACAGATTCACGCGCACAACAGTATATGTACACACATTAATACTTATATTTTGCATTTACGCAGTTTGTCATTAATTACCTACACTTTTGGCCTGTTTATATACAAAATAAAGTCTGCTGTTCTTTAGTTTACAGGCATTTCCCCCCACTATTTCATCAAAATCCTGCACGCTACTGAAAGTTCCTTATTTATTAACAGCATTGCTAAGGTTGAGTCTGTCGTTGGTCATTGTATTTCTTAAAAGCGTTTTTATTCTTTTCAGAGTGGAAAAGCAACGCTCAAGTTCCGCAGTCGTCATTGGCGTTGTTATGATAATTTTCAAAAGTTTTATCACTTTACTGAACACTGACGAAAAGTTATTTTCGTATATGAACTAAAGAAGTTTAAATGCTCCTTGGATGTTCCAGTCATTTTGTCTGTAAATTAGCTCCAACTCTGAGCGCAGACTTCCTTGCGCACAGAGCTTAGGATAGGATTGCACCACTAGTGTGAAAGTTTCTTCCGGGAAATGTTTACAAAATCCTTAAATAAGTCGTTACACAGCAAAGATGTACCTCCTAGAGGCCCAGTATACCTAAGTAAATCGAAAGATGAAGCAGCAGTGGAATAAGATGACGGGGGAAGCCGGAGCATCCGAAGGAAACCCGCCCCTACGCCACTTCGTCCACCACAGATGTACAATGTGGTTGCCTGGAATCAAACCCGAGCCACTTTGGTGAGAGACGAGTGGTCTAACCATCTAACCATATTAGTTGCCGGATTCAACCCCTCTCTTCTACAATAGCTCCGCGTTCGCCAATGTGACAATATGTTCTGTTAACATAATCTTACAAATAATTGTGATATCTTCACAGCAAACCATGTTATGCATTACCATAGTATAACGAATGCAAGAGTTCTGCAGACGGGCCGTGGCTGAGTGGTTACCTAGAAAATGAAGCTAGCTACAGTGAGGCAATGAATATTATACAAATATAACAATTTGTGACAAAAACTTCACTTATCTTAAGAAAATAAGAAGAAGAATTACATCGTTTTCTTAAGTTAAGTGAAGTTTTTGTCACAAATTGTTATATTTGTATAATATCACTACATGGTCTTCACATGATCTCAAAAGGATATCTCGATAAACATAATAGCGTTGGAGGACGTACATTACACACAAAAGAAATTCACCTTCATTTTCATGTACCATCGGTGTCACCGCCGGCGGTGCTGCATGTAGTAAAAGCGGACGTTAAACACTGTACAAAGATAGACAGGAGTTCTGCACAGACCAACAAATAGCTTTATACTCTTCCCAAAAGAATATTGCTAGCCTACAATAACAATTTATAACATTCCACGCTACCTGAAACAATTTGGTAATTGTAATCAGCATAATATCTTCAAGAGCGGTTGGAAGTATTTTGTATATATTCACTCTCCATATTAAATGGAGGATTTTTTTATATTCAATTCAAGATGCATATTTTCAGTAGGCAGGGCAGATTGCATGCCACGGTGAATTGTTGACATACGTTACTATAGTCCTAATCTAAAACGCATTCTAAGGTTAATTCTTTAAATGGTGCTGGTTCACAAATTTTAAATTTTAATTATCATATAAAATGCAATTATTTTTTCTTAATTAAAAATCTTCTACAGTTGAAAAAAGAAACGGAAATTGTTTCACTCATATAGAAATGGGTGGTATTTGCATGTTAGTGTGAAATTAAATGGTTAATCAGATCAACATAAAGCTCAGTTTTAAAATTTAGAGTTTTAATAGTTTGAAGTTGGACATTTCTGTAAGATACGCTGAAGTGAACTTCAATAAGAAATGGTGATATTCTGACTTTTAAGAATTGTATAAAGTAATGGTCGGATTTGTCTCAAGATATCTGCGTTTCATTTCGCTCAAATCTATAAAGTCGATTTTCCTCCTATTTGGACGCTTTCCCAGTCCTCCTTACCAAGTCTCTTTGTAAATTTCAAGCTATTTCAAGTCTAGGCCTGATTGTTCATCTAGCATTCGGGAGAAAGATAAATTTGGAAAGGGCAACACGATGCATTATTTCCTACATGGATACCACAGAAGAACATTGTGGCTTAAATTGGGTCTCGTGTTTGGTGTTCTGTATGTACCAGAGAGTATATAACACTTATACTCTAGGGACTGCACCTGGAAAATCCATATCAATAATCCATATCAAATAGCGGTTCCAGTTCTGTGAAGAGCTGTCAGTCTAGTTCTTGTTGTATCGTTATTATCACAATTTGCAGTGATCTGTATAACGAAGAGTGTTGAATATTTTGTGCTATGGAACTAAAGACACGTATTCACGGTTTTAGGATTTGAAATTAGCTGTTAGGAAAGGAATCGTCTCAGAGTCGCTGTAAATCAGCTCACTTTTTTTTTGACCGGTCTGGCAGTAGACTGTACTTTAAAACTGGTGACATTTGTGGAAGGATGCTAAGGAAATATTCTACAAGATATAATAGGTAAGTGTTCAAACACTCCTTATAAACTCACGATTGTTATTCCCATATCATGTTTGCAAATCTGCGGCTTTGAGGTAGGCATTAGGCAAGTTCTCATCTGTCGTCTGCTACAGTAGTGTGTAAGAAGTAGTTAATTGTGTGTTTGGTGACGCAATAGGATTATCGATTTCTTATTAACGCAATAAACTTAGTGGATTGCTCATGAAATTAATTGTATTCAGTATTTTTTATGCTAACTTGAAAGAACAATTGTACATATCGACTAATGTGTACCTCTTTCAGATGACCAGGAAGAACGTATTAGATGAAGTACACTTACTGTAGATATAATAGCTGCAATCAGATCATATAATGAAGGCTTTTGTTCACTGACAAGTGCTAGAAATGATACACACGGTTTTGTAATGGAGAGAACTAAAAGAATTGCTGGGCTTAATTGGGGAAATTACAGCTTATTTGGACAAGGAGTTGAGAGAAATTGCAGGAACCTGTATAATATTCTTTGAAAAAAAAATTACAATAAATAATACATAAGTACAGATGTAATACATTTGTTATCATTAAGGTTATAACTTTCTCTACTACATATAGTAAGTAGAAGTATTGTACTCCAAAAAATTGACATGAGCCCATTTTGCAAATATTTAAATTTCACGACGCATGGTGATGAGAGATGTCGGGAGGGAAGCTCCACTGGCATATGATGGTGGGCGAGTCATGTAGTTTGCATGTTTGGATATCCTGCTAGATGTGATTTCTGGGAGGGAATAAGTGAAGTCCGGATACAAGGCAAGTTCACGATTGCCAAATCTTAAATTTAACTATAAAAACTAAACTACATCTATTTTAATCTTTAGAGGTAAAAAAATGAAAGCCTGTTTCTACACTTCTCCCTGTGTTCCTGCCATTTTTTAATTCCTCCAATAAATAAGAATTATCAAGCTCTGCAAAATACGCGTCTGTCTCCACGATGGCTTCATTTGCTCAAAATTTTGTTGCTGCCAGTCAGTTCTTCATGTTTGGGAACAGGTGAATATGGAGGGTGTGGCAGCAATTCATGTTGTTTGGCGGCGGCAACTCCGGAAGAATATGCTGGAGCATTATCGTGGTGAAACAGAACTTTCTTCTTCGCCATATGGAGCCGTTTCTCCAACTTCTTTTCGAATTGGGCTAATAACTCACTGTAGTGTGCTCAAGTAATAGTTTTTCCTTTTTCAAAGAAGTCATAAAAGAAAGTCTTCGCATAAAAAAAAACGAAAAAAAAAACAAACAACGTCGCCATTACTTTTCTGGCCGATTTGGATCGTCTTTGCCTTCTTTGGCGAGATTCTCCGGAAGCAACCAATTGTTTTGATTGTTTCTTGGTTTCCGGAGTATAATGCTGAATCCAGGTCTCAATAGTGATAACTCGACACAAGAAGTAGTTCGATTTCGCTGAAACAGCGCCATACACAGCTTCGAAGCTGAAAGCCGCACTCGTTTGTTGTCCTCTGGGAGCAAACGCAGCACACATCGGGTCGACAGCTTTCTCATCTCCAACTTATCGTGCAAAATATGAATTGCCGTTCCCATCGATACACCTATGGCCCCTGCCATTTCGCGAGCATTCGTTCGACGCTCAGCGAGAATCATATTATGGACGTTTTCAATGACTTCCTCGGTTACTACATCTTCAGGGCGTCGGGTGCTCATTAAAAACGGATGTTCGACCACGTTTAAATTCATTATAACAATATCGAACTATTGTCATAGAAGGCAAAAGGTCTCCATATATAGCATCCAATATTCCTTTTATCTCCAAGTTTTCCCATCTAAAAGTAAAACGCAAATCGCTGAATAATATTGCACTTTTCCATTTTAGCAAAAGCACATTGAGCAACTTATTGAAATATCTTTAAAATCCAAACTCAGCTAAGAATCAGCACCAAGTTTGTTTTGACAGTGTGTAACAAATGAGAGTACATAACACAAACTTCCCTTAGCAACACCATATATTTTGAAACACGAGTGCTTATTGAACTCCCCTCGTAGGAGGTAATAAGCAAAACAGTGTATGTTCCTCCATTAAGATTTAGAAGAAATCAGATATAATTTTAGTCCATCACAAGGTTGAAGGCCAGGGTAGTTAAATACAAACTTGCCCCTTAGCAACACCATATATTTTGAAACACGAGTGCTTATTGAACTCCCCTCGTAGGAGGTAATAAGCAAAACAGTGTATGTTCCTCCATTAAGATTTAGAGGAATTCAGATATAATTTTAGTCCATTACAAGGTTGAAGGGTAGAGTAGTTAAACACAAACTTGCTACTAGTATTTTTTTGTAAGTATGCCTTAGGCCTGAATATAAAAGTCTACTAGAATGTGTGTTGCATTAACATATGGTGAAAAATGGCTAGTTGTGTTGAGCATACTTCCAAAGGAAAATTTTGGTGAGAAAATACACTGTATTATGCATCTCCTTTTTCATCTCAGCCCACACATTTTCAATAGAGTTAAAATCTGGTGAACAGGGACAATAGACAATCACTTTTCCCGTATGTGCGGAAGAAAGAGTAACCTCGTGTGAGAATATCACATTATTCCAGTTGCAGTTGGCATTTTCCTCTGCAGATGCAAGGTGAAACAATCTGTGATCATATGCCAGATGTTTTTTAGCTGCTCAGAAGATGTTTAGTGGGCCTTTGCCTTATCAGATTTGCATTGATTTCTGCTATTATGTTTATCGAGATACCTTCTTGATATCATGTGAAGACCATCTAGTGATATACAAATATAACAATTAGTAACAAAAACTTCACTTAACTTAAGAAAACGATGTTAATTCTTCTTATTTTCTTAAGTTAAGTGAAGCTTTTGTCAAATTATATTTGTATAATATTCATTGCTTCACTGTAGCTAGCTTCATTTTCTAGGTAACCATCAAGTGATTTCTAGAAGAAGTTGAAAGTTGTCATTGAGCTCAACAGTGTTGAAATGCATAAGAAAACCTTGGAATATTTTTGTACAATTGTATCATTTTGTGTGTGTATTCGTCTATTCCACTTGAGTTTTTTAATTTTAAAATGTTGATTTGCTTTAGCACTTCATCTTTATGATTTTGAATAGTGCCATAGAGTATTAGTGTCCTATTTATTTCATTACCTAAATATACTGTTTTTCCTGCTACATTTACCATATTTATATGGTAATTAGTTTTAAATGATTCGCTTATGAAGGAGTTCCAGAATTACCTCTCTATTTTCTTTTTACAAGGTTTTCTAATTTGTTTCTAGCATTCTCTTATGTAGAGTTCACTATATGCCAAACATCCTTTATTATGTTTTCTGAATTTTGAGTTTTATATATGAATATATATTTTTATATGGCTGTAGAATCTTCTATACACTGTTTTAGTGTACTACTAAAATACTATGCCATTTATTTTTATAGTTTTATATAAGTTTTTCTGAGTAGTTTTCCCGAGCTTTAGTCTTATGGCACTCAGACTTTTGTTATAAGTAGCATAATTTTTCCAATGCATGTCTTTCAAGAACCAAGATCAGTTAATAATGAAATCGATCTTGTATAAAGATTAACATCAACTTCTTAAGATAAGTGGAAGTTAAATAGCAAATATTTTTATTTGTATAATATTTATTACTCCACTGTAACTAGCTTCATTTACTGTGTAATTAGTATTTGTTTGCAGGATTGTTAGCTTGAGTACGGTAATGTATTTATTATTATATCATATATGTCAACATTTTGCATTTTATTGCAAATTCAGAGTACAGTAGTAAATGAAAGCCATCAAAAATTTTTGAAGTGATGCTGAAAAATAGGCCCATCATAGGTCTGCTTGTTGAGCTGTGCACATGCCTTGTCGACCATCTGCATCATAGGCTGTGGCCCACAGCTAAATACTCCTACTGTACGAGTCTGAAAAGTTAAAATTTTATTTATTATTTACCTCATTTTATAATTTCAGTCAAGTGAGTAATAGTGGGATTAAATTGTGCTTGCTCAAATCATCTTATTTAGTGTTATGCTTCAAATAAAGAAATCTGATGTTCTGCTATCAAGTTACAACAAATTTAAATTACTATATCTCGCTCTAGTAGTTTGAACAACAGTTTTAAAAATCTGTTTATTTTGAACTATAGTATACAACTTTTTTTTCATACTTTTTTAAAAGCAGTGACCTTAAATGTGATATGCAAACATACAACCTGTCACTTAAAGCATTGAAATCAAATCTAATTTTTGAATAATTTCTAGATTATATAATTAAGTTGTCTTTTCTGGTTCAATGTTTTAGATTCAAGTTGAAATTTTTAACCTAAGAGTGAAATATTGTTTGAATTTGCTTACAATATTAAGCAAACCTGGTAAAAATGTTTGAGTAAGTTATTGTGCTATTCTAATGATCAGCATGCAGCTTATTGCAGCTGGGTGAGAAGGTGAAAGTTTCAATGTCACAAACAGCAACATTGTCATGTTTTTTCCAATTAAGTGTGTGCTCTGTGTGGTCATTTCCTTCTTAGAAAACCAAGGTGAACAATAATGCTGGCAGGGTTTCTTACTGGGTGCAACAAGACTCCTGTCATTAAAATAGTACCAAACATTTTATACTTACATTATGCCTTCTTGTCACCTTGACTGTCATATCACTTTAATTCATAGGAATGAAGCATTGCCATGTGTTACCATAATCAAGAGCACAATTTAACTTGCAGAAATGGAACCCTAAAAACTAAGTGAATCTCTTTCGTAAGGAAAATCACACTCAATTGAAGTTCATACAGCAGTTCTAACACTTGGTGCTTGTCCTTTTATAAAATCTGTGCACCTCTCCATGAACTATATATGCCACAGGTGATGTCAATCTTTCCTAATTTTCCCTTTTTAGATGTTATGGGAAGCCTCCGCGCAACTTTACTGGCTGTTTGTTTGCTTAAGCATACTGCTTCAGTTTCAGTGCCTTCCCTAAAATTGGCTTCCGTACTAAAGGTTTCTTGCTTCCTTTTTCCTATTTTATCACTTATTTGCTGCTCTACCAGTGACGCTTGAAGTAGTGGCTCTAACAATACCATTATCACTTTGAGGAAAAGTACTTGCACTACTGAACTATTGTTATCACTATCAGAAGGCCTCCACATACTTAAATAATAGACAGTAAAACACTGTTAACAACAGCAAATGTCACAAAAAATTAACAAAATGGGAGAAATCAGATTTTGCAATGCTGTGTTTGACTGTACATGGTGTTAACTGTCATTTGTGATAACTTCGGTCAGGTGAGGTGACACGCTCATTGGTGCAATGTGAAACATAAGTGACTTCCGAGAGCAAGTAATATATATGTGATGTGTGTTACCTGAGAGGCATCTGATGATCAGAGGTAATGTGCAAGTTAAAGCATTAGAGAGCACAATAATACACATATGGTCTACTAAAGCTAACAGTGGTGTATCATTAACACAAATATAATTAGCTGGACATACATTCATTGATTCAGACATAATGAATGTGATTTACCAACAGAGTACTATTATATAGGTATTTAATGCTTTTATGAAAATATTGTTTACAGTTCTCAAAGTATTGTAACTTAAAGGAATAGATGAATAAAAAAAGAGTAGCAGATGTAATAAGTTGGTATTCCCCAGAATTATCAAAGTTAAGCATCTTAATTTTGATTGCTTAAGAAAAGTCAATATATATATATATAGAATAGACCATACAGAAATGGTCTAACATTTTAAAAGAAGTGTATAGAAAAGAAATAAAAACTAATATGAAAACAAATATGTTACTGGATACCACATTGACTGTAAAACTGTATGGAAAATCATCAAATAAGAAACCATTACAAATCATAAGATAATAACATCCCACTTTCTCCGTCAATTTTGAATAATGCATTTATAAATACAGAAAATACCTCATCATTCACTAGTATAAATGATGTACTTTGTTACTGCACAAGTAAGGAAATTAAGTCAGAAAAATTTCAGTGGTAGATAGGTGATTCTGAAAATTCAGTACATCAACATTTGAAGACAGAATGATACGTCTAATTATATGTTAAAACCAGCATTGATATTATACAGCTTCCTTTATGTTATCTTATTAATTGGTGTCTACAGAAAGTATTTTCCTGATGTACTTTAACAGTTGAAGCTATAATAAAAAAGGTAAAAAGGATCCAGACAATTATCGTCCTATTTTATCTAAAATAGTGAAAGCATAGTGCAAATACAGCTTTGTCAGTATTTTGGAACTAATCATTTGTTAAGTTAGGCTAGTTTGGATTTAGGAATGGTTGATCCACTGTTAAAATGGTAGAAGAATCATAATTACTGTACTGAATAGTTTTGAAAATGAACACAGCTTGTGGTGTGTTAATCTTAGTAAACTGTTTGCTAGTATGTCAGATAATGTATTGCTAGAAATAGTTTTGAAAATGAACACAGCTTGTGGTGTGTTAATCTTAGTAAACTGTTTGCTAGTATGTCAGATAATGTATTGCTAGAAAGGCTTAACAACTATGGAATTAAAGATCTGGAACTGACACTTGTACTAACTTATTTAACAACTAGGCAACTTATTCTAATAATGAATAATGCACACTGTGCTAGGACCTTTTCTATTCATAATTTATATTATTTACCTTTTAAATCTATTATATTTGCAGATTAATTAACATTTTTAAATTCTAATTCTTATCTTATGAATTTAGAATTATCAAGTAAACTAATTTTTATATCTTAATGGAAAACTGAGCTGAAATCAACATACTTTGAAAATATGTACCAAATTGTCAAGTATGTTGTATGTACTGAAAAAAAATGAAATTTAATGTCAGTACAGAAATAATATTAATGGCATACTATGCTTTCTTTCACACTTTTGTTCAATATGGTATTCTTCTCTGGGGAAACTCTTGAGAGGAGTATAACAAGTATTTAAAAAGGCAATGCGATCTATCAAAGGTCTTGTAGAATCTGCTTTATGTAGAAGTCATTTTTAGAACTTGGTATATTAACAGTCCCCAATTTATTTTATATACACTTTCGTATATTAGAAGAAATATAAGTTGATTTAATCTCAGAACAGATACACATACATAATACAAAGAACAAATTTAGTTGACATTCCTAATACAAGATAAATGATAAATCGTCATACCTCTTGGTTCTTAAACTTTATAATAGGCTCCCTCAAAAATTAGCATCAGTTAATACTAAGTGCTTAAAATGCATGAATACTAATTGGCTAAAGCTGAAATCTTTGTATGATATAAAGGAATATTTTGACTGTTCTTTGAATGTCTAGTGTCAGTGATGTATGAATAAGGTAATGCATTAATAATTTTAGTAATTTTAATATATATGTATATAAATATATTAATTAATAAGTTTATTCTACAAGACAGACATTGTAAATGATGATTGTGACAAAAGTAATATCTTGTAAGATCTGATGGTGATAACATTTGTATTCTAATTCAATTTCACCATCTATTGCAGAGCATCCCAACATGCCTAGCCTAATTGGAACCATTTAACAGTTTCAGAAAATGTGTATCTGGTTTAGATTTTGAGCTGGATCAAGATGCTGTGCTGGCCTTATCTTGATTTCACCTCAATGTTTAATGCAGTTATCACATGTTGAAAAAATTTCTGCATTCATTTTTAAAACTTGTTTAATAATATTTATTTAGAATGAAGAAGGCAAACCTTAAAAACACGAACATTAATTATTTTGAATGAAAACAGATTAGTGCTAATGCACTTTACACATGGATGAAATTGAAGTGTTTGCAGTATATAAAAATCTGAGGCTATTTAATCAAATTGCCACAGAATTAAATCATGTCTGGTGTGTGTGTGTGTGTGAGAGAGAGAGAGAGAGAGAGAGAGAGAGAGAGAGAGAGAGAGAGAGAGAGAGAGAGAGAGAGAGAGAGAGAGAGAGAGAGAGAGAGAGAGACTTTTACTTACTTAGTACAAAAGTTAATCGAGAAGATATTGACACATTGCTTCACTCACTCGAGTATCAGCTGATGATAGGAGCAAGAGCTCTTGAAACATGTCCTGTGAATAAACAGTGTGAGTGAAGCAATGTGTCAATATCTTCTCGATTCACTTTTGTACTAATTTGTGCTTCACTGTCCCTATGCTTCTTTCAAGTTTATACTTACTTGTTTCTTCAGTGACTGAATACATTCAAAAATGTGAAAGAAATTAGGTCTTCCAAAGTGGGTTACAGCTCGTAAGCCAGTCAGCAGAGAACGATCGCACACTTTTTGAAAATGTCTTTCACAGAGATACTGTAATAAAGAGTAGAGATGTTACAATTTATTTAGATAATCACAAAATTAGTTCCCAGGCAGATGCACATTCATGTCATTACAAATGGCAAGCAGTGCAGCAGTAATTTACATCTTTCCATGTGATTTCATAATTCAGTTTATTCATCTCTTCATTCAAACTTCATACAGGATATGTCAAGTTAAATTTACAAATAAACGATTACATACATTAAATTTATTGGGAGTCGATTAATGACACTAAACAACACTTACTTTTAAATTTTCCTGAAACTAGTTCCGGGAAAATTTAAAAGTAAGTGTTGTTTAGTGTCATTAATCGACTCCCAATAAATTTAATTTATACAACACTGTTTTCAACACTTCCATGAAAGGATTACATACATCTTTAATGTAGTACATATAAAGTTATTTGCACAACGGATATTTATTAAATTCTAAAAATTCGTCTACTGAATAAAGGCATGTTCGTGAAAAAAAAAATCCTTCCTTTAAATACATTATACCTTTCTGCTGCTTTTATAGAATTTGGAACAGTTATATATTTCTGTACTGGAATGCCGAACTCCTTTTTTATATAGAATTATTCTGAAGGAGGTTAAATGCATATTATATGTTTCAAGAGAAATGTTTATTAATGTTATTATTTGCGTGAAAATGTTGACTGTTCTTTTTTACAAATGATGATTCTAATATAGAAGGAAGTATACCTAAACTTTTAAATAATGGCGTACATGGACATAAGCTTTTTTTCACCACATTTTTTGGATAGCTTGCTTCTCCTTAATAAATATAGCTTTAGCCTCTTCTGAAGTGCCCCAAATATACCGTATTTCATTATGGAGTGTATGTGAGCAAAATAATCCATTTTTAGTACAGCAAGGCTAAAATTTTGGACTAGCATCCTTAGAGCAAATATATTTTTGCTTAACTTATTTGAAAGATAATTCACATATGTTTTCCATTTTAAGTTATCTTGTATCCATATGCCAAGAAAATGTTTCTATCTTATATGTTAATGTCTTACCATCTAAGCTTATTGCTGTGTTATGTTGATTTTCATCTTCTGTAATATAAAAATTAAGATAAACCTTTTTTTTTTTTTCAGTGTTTAATATTAAATTATTACTTTTTATAATTCCTTTCAAGGAAGTGTTGAAAACAGTGTTGTAATAAATTTAAAGAAAGTCAATTAATGATACTAAAGAACACTTATATTTCCCGGAACATGTTTCAAAATCTATTTTTCTCCATTGTCAACCAGACATCGACTGGTTCTCAGTGGTTTAGCTAGTGATATTTTGTCATAGATCTCCTCTGGTGTTGGTTCAAGGAACTTGCTGAACAAATCTTTCTGGGGGATGTCGAAATTGAATACTTTGTTTCTATTTTTTTGAAGTGGCGATTCGCCTGCCTCGGTAGCGTGGTGGTAGCATGTCTGCCTCACGTTCAAGAGGTCCCGAGTTCGAATCTCGGTCATGGTGGGTTACCCAGATAAGGTTTTTTCTGGGGTTTTCCCTTATCCTAAAATATGAATGTCGGGTAGCTCTAAGCTCCATGGACCCCGGGCTCATTTGAGCATCATTTCACCCATTTCATTGATCGTCTGATATGACTTAGCGTTGGAGGACGTAAGTTACAAAAAAAAAAAAGAAGATTTGTTCCCATGTGGACAGTTCTTGTTTTCCTGTTGTGTGTTAAGTAGTTTTGGTTCTGGATTTACGTAGTTTTTTTTTCGAAAAATGTGTGGCAACTGCTGATTTTTTTTAATTGTTTATATTTTATGTTCCTAAAGTGTTCCTTTGCTCTTGTTTCTAAATTTCTTTTGGTTTTTCCAATATAAATTTGACTACAGTCACAGCATTCAATTTTATATATACCAGATTTTTTAAATCCTTTCATGGAATTGTTGAAAACAGTGTTGTTGTATAAATTAAATTTATTGGGAGTCGATGAATGACACTAAACAACACTTACTTTTAAACTGATGTCCGGCTGATGATAGAGGGAAGGCCTCTGAAACTAGTTCCAGGAAAATTTAAAAGTGTTGTTTAGTGTCATTCGTCGACTCCCAATAAATTTAACCAGATTTTTTGTTAGATGGAATGGCATTTTTGATGTCTGACCATATTAGGTTTTTTAAGGAGTAATGGTTGACTGGTGCTAGTTGAATATTTTGTTTTTGAATACTTTTTTGAATTTGTCAAAGGCCCATGGGTGGTAAGTGAATTTTTTGAAGGTCAGTTTAGTTTCTGTAGATGAGATGGTTGTGGTTTCCTTTAGTAGCTTCATTTTTTTTGCTAAGTGTACTTTTTTGTCTACTAATGATTTGGAAAAGTCATATTTTTGTGCTATTTCAATAATTTTGTTGTATTCTGTTTTGTATTCTTCTGCTGTGAGAGGGATGTTGACCAAACTGTGTGTTAAATTATTGAAGATTGCCTGTTTGTGAGATCTTGGGTTGTAGGCATTAGCTTTTATGTAGTTGTCTGTGTGTTGGTTTTCTGTAAATGCCAAAGTTTATTCTGTTTTTATTTCTGATTATTTTAGATCCAAAGATGGTATATACTCTCGTCTTTTTCTATTTCTACAGTGAACTTGATGGTTTTTCCTTGCATGTTTAAAAGTTTTAATGCATCACTGATGTGTTTTTTGGTACTATTGCAAAGTTGTCATCTACATATCGCTGGCAGAGTTTAAACATCCAAGGGAAACTTTTGTTGATCCTTATTTCTAATTCACTCATGTACAGATCGGTCAGGAAGGGTGATAGGGGGTTGCCTATTGCTCAACCTGAAGTTTGGTGGAAATATTTTGTTTGAAACTGGAAGAAATTTTGCTCTATACATATGTTGGTTAGTTCGATGTAATATGAAATTTCAGGTGATAACATTCCAAGTGATTTGAGCCATTTTTCTATCAATGTTGGGAGTTGTTTCACTGTTTCCCAGCATACCAGTCGACTCCCACCGTTGATAGATAGATTTTTGCTTACAATCTACTGCTGTTAAAACATTTAAGAATGAGAAGATTGCAGTTTCAGTTAACTTTTATGTCTAAAACCATGCTGGAATTCAGTAATTATATAATTTTTTTCAATAAAGCAAAACTTTTTCTGGAGATAATTCTCATAGGAGGAATGACGTCAACCATTGTCGAGTGCAATCTGAGCATATTCTCATTAAATACACTGTAGCCTCGGACAGATGAATGTCTTCAGTGGTTTACAGATAAGTGTAGATAATATTAAAGAATTATGTTGTCTCTCACACTCTTTATTAAAATAAATGTCCTTCAAAGTGCTAACTGTAATCAGTAAATTTTATGCATATATGCAGCCAGAAGCTATATAAGCTTCACATGCTCATGTTCTATGATTTTCAGGCTTATTAGGTCATTAAAGGCAGAAACATTGGATGCCATAGCAAGGGACATTATAACTGGACATAGTCATTTCAAAAATATTTAAGAAAATAGGACTATTTCAGACAAAACAAATATGTTGTGTGTGTTTAAAAGCTGAGGGTACTGTTGAATACATTCTGCTAGAATGTGAGGTTTTAGTGTGACAAAATATCTTACCTTTGAAACTCTTGCTATGATTAGTGCAAGTAAATAAAATCGTGAAGCTAATCAAGGATGCAGATTTTTACCTCGAAGTTACAAATAAGGAGGTGCACAAAAGGTAATTTTTGGTTGAAGTGCTTAGGAGTTTTGTCACCTCCAGCTTGTTTTAATTGTAATTTTTAAAGAGACAGCATGTCAGTACTATAACTCAGAAAAAGGAACCTCCCCACACCAGGATCTTGGTCTTTTAAGCAGATATAATGGAATTAGAGAATTTGAAATTAAGCCAGTATTGAATATACAGGGCTATTCTGTGATTGTATGGGTTTTTTGTTTGTTTATAATTTACGTCCTCCAACGTTAAGTATATTGGACGATGAATGAAATGGGTGAAATGATGCTCAAATGACTCCGGGGTCCATGGAACTTTGTTACCTGGCATTTACCTATCAGGATAAGCGGAAAACCCCGGAAAAACCTTATCCAGGTAACTCACTCTGAGATTCGAACTCGGGACCTCTTGAAAGTGAGGCAGACATGCTGCCATCTACGCTACCAAGGCTAAGAAGGTCTTATGGTTAAGAAGATTGTTATTATTATTCCATAAGATCAAAGAACACTAAAAATGAATCCATTTTCAGCCATTAGTAGTATTGTCGTTAATGCAAACATGGTCTTATATTGAAATTTAACTGTATTGGAACACCACAGTGAAGGGAAACAATTATTAAATTATAGATGAGTCGTATTTTTTACACATCCGCTTCACTTAGGTACCTATATTGAGGACATGTTACGCGAACTATCATTCGATCATCGGCTCTAATGCCAGAAGACAAACCCACATTTGAATTCATCACAAAATCAACAGATGGCAGCAGCGACTCCAGAACTACTCACACCACTGGATCAAGCTTTAGTCGCATTGGAGCCGATAGTTTGTGGAACATGTCCTCAATATAGGTACATAAGTGAAGCTGATGTGTAAAAAAATATGACTCATCTATAATTTAATAACATGGTCTTAGTTCTTTGTACTGTTAGCAATAATTTTCCTCTTAACAAGATGACAATGTTACAATGTTGTAGAATATCAAGTAGTCCGTAACAGTTGCTTAATAGTTTTTTGGATGAATACAAGCCCTTGAATTTATTCACACTTTGGCAGAATATGGGGAAAAAATGTATTTTATGATTAAATTTTATAATATTGATTTTGTGAGTTATATATAAGCATTAATAATCTATATTATTATGAATATTTTGTAAAATAAGTATAAAAATCAAAGGTTTCTCATAAATTACAATTTTGTGCTGATTACTATTAAGTTTGAAACAATCAAGGAATGATTCTCAAATTCTATAAATCTGAATATGCAATAGCTGGATAAAAGCATTGTTAAAAGTGAAGCTATTTTCATACTAAAGGACTTATTGAGTAATACTTGTTAAGACATCACTCACTTCACTATTAAAAACAGGAACATTTTCGGGATTGTCCCAGTTCCATCCTAAGCTGATTTGCGACTGACCACTATCTTTAGAGAAGGTTATCATGTAGTCCTCTTGTAATTGGCTCCCTCTCGGAATATTTCCTACCTAAGTTCATTAGACCACACACTGGTGGCATGTCAAGATTTAAAATATGTGGAATGTGTTTTACAATAAGAATCTTTTCTGTTGTAAGTTCAAGTTTTATTGTTAAATAGTTTCGTAATTTAACCTCCTCTCTGATGTTGTGGTTCTCATTCCAGAAATGAAAATCAACTGCCGATTTTTTTGTTTTTTATACTGTATGTTCCTTAGGTCTTCTGTTGATGTAGTTTAATTCCTTTTTTGTCAATCCAATATAGAATTTGTCACAATCTATCCTGTATATGCCTGATGTATGTTCTGGTGCTGTTGTGTTTTTTAAGGGATTATTTAAGTTTTAATAGTGACATGAGAGAAATTTTATTAAAGTATGACTCAATAAGTCTTTAAATATGCAATACCTTCTTTAAAAATAATACTTTGTAGAAGATTGTCCATGTAAAAGTCCATAATGTTGCAGCGACTTCAATCAAATTTGAATTGTGTATTCAGATGTTCTTTAAACTTTTAGATACAAAATTGCAACTTCATACTTGCAGTTCACAAGTTGTTTGGTGCAAACTGATTGACAGATATACTGACAAAGCAATTTTAATAGATGGGCTGTAGTAATGCAAAAATGGAAGCTCAGTTTAGAACCACAGTTGCTATTCTCAGAAAGTTACGTGATCAGGATGCATACAAAACACTCAGTGTTTAAGTTATTTTTAGGATAACATTTCTGTTAATTGAAGCCATTTCTTAGCCTTTATTAGCATTATTCTTTAAGAATACTTCTCAGAAAGCAGTGTTCCTCTTCAGTAAATAAATATGACTGATTATCTTGTGCCCTTGCTCTAACACCAAACTGGTGTACCAGAAAGAGTGCATATGGTGAGTAACAGCTATGTGGCAAGACTTTGGATATCTGTGCCACGATGAAAATGTAATTTAAACTGAAGAAACGTAAGGAAAAGTAACATGCATTGTTCCTGTAATGTAACAGAACATTAAATCATGTTCCATGTCATCCTGCCTGTGTCTGTACCTGAAGATTTATTTTAGGGAAATCCCTGTACAAGACTGACTGTAGCATACAGGCTTATATAAACTAAAATGTAGATCTATAAAATAATTTAAACCCATAGGTGTGGAGTTCTGGTTGAGTGTGTATAGAATTGCTTAGCCTTGAATAAGTACTGCACATTAAATGCATCCGACTATTCAGCACATTTTCAAACAGCATTTATGCACCACTAGAGCTCGTAGCTGTAGGTAGACACTGGGTGAGAGTTTCAGGAAGGAGTGTACAAAATACATGCAATGTTAAAAGATCTCCAAAAAGAGTTTGAAAGGTGATTTAAAGGAAATTAAACCTTAATTGAAGCTATTCTGTTGCCTTATTGCTGCAAATATAGACAATGTACCACCTGTACTGTAACTGCAGGCTATTGCTATTGTAAATACAATGCTATTAAAGCTTGCATACATTGACCTGAATGTAACTGCTTTTACAACTCTTTGAGCAGTGTACAGTATCTGAGTATTTGGAGATTTTCAGCACAAATTATGACAGTGTTTGCCAGCATTTAATGTGATCAGTTTTTTTCTTTGAAGTTAACAAAGCCAAGATTGAAGGCTAAACTGTGAATTACTGCACTACAATATTATTTCTATTACAGCCAGATTAATCTGTAATTTAGTGTCTTAGTAATCAGCATTTATACTGACGAATAAATTACTAGTAAGATAACTGTATCCACGTTATATTTTTGTAGAAAGCTCAGAATTTTTATTTTGTAATAGCATAATCTCTTTTCATTTATTAAACATATTCATGCATAAGAGTAAGTCTTGTCCACTGCTGGTCCTTATTCACTCCTGTGCATGCATCAGTATACTCCAGTCCTGATAGCCTGAGAAGACACATACTTAAGCGGATAGATGTATTTTGGTAACACTTCTGTGCATAGATAGCAACATTAGTTTTGTCTAACCTTGCTCCTTGACCATCTCTTCACTTTGGTATGCCAGCCCCCAAAGGCATGTAACACAGTCTATGTGCTCTGCCCTTAACACTAATGATGTAAAGGGTTTTCCTGGATGGAGGAATTTTCTTTAAATTCTTCTTGTTGCTTCTTTGGCAATGCTGAACGTGAATACCAAGTTTGGTATTTATAACTGCTATTTTTTTTCTTTTAATTCAGGTAGTCTCAATATTTATGGGGAAATCTCAGTATCAAATTTTTGAGTGGAATATAATACTTGACTTACCATACGTAGCATAGACAGAAAAAAATCTGATGTCAGACTCACATGAATTTCTCTACTTTTGCACAGATTATTCTTCAAGTGTAAAAATTTTTAGAGAAATTTGAATGTTAAAAGTTGATAAAATGAGTACTCAAAGGCGATGATTAAAGTCATTTACCACTAAGTTGAAAGAACAAACCATACTAGGATTGTTGAATTAAGGCCATTGTTCAGATTGAAAATATATTCATAATTTTAGTCCATGTTTCATGAGGTCAGAAAAAAGCACAAGCTGCATGTCAGATGCATTTTATAGAGGTGATAAACAACCATTTTGAGACTGTGCTTAATAGAATGATGCTTGATGGCAGACCAGACTACTCTATTTGTTGATTGTGTGCTGTGCATGTGTTTTCTCTCTCTCATTGAAGCACATATTAATAAACATTTATAGAGCATTTTTCATACATCATTTATTTTTTGAACCACTAGTTTCTGGAAGATTAGATGTAACTATCACTGAACTCCTCAGTTAATTAACACAGTATGTTGTGCAGTGAGACCAAGATGTGAGTATATTTATGAAGTGAGCAGAGCAAGTTTCATAATTTTCATACAAGCATCTTAATTGCCATTATAGTCAAGTATCATATGACTACTTACACTCGACCATGTGTCTAAGTTTGAAATATTTATTTTTAATAATCTATACGTAACCTGAGTCAATAAGTTCACTGACCTTACCTTACCAGCTGTCAGGGTTATGTGCGTAGCATGAAAGATTGATTTTATTCTGATATTGACCTGGACACAGTACTTGATAATGCATACAGTAAATATGCAATAATCTTAATGATTCAAAGTACACTGGCAGTACATTTTCAAAAAATGGGTTTATGAATTTTGATTTTCTCCAATTCATGAATTGTGCACAGTATGTTTTTGTACATATTTCTTGATTTTGTGGCAATAAATTATTAACATCATTTGTTCTTGTAGAAATTTTTAGCAATGTAAGTTGTATCTTGCTGTCACTTGTATCACTAGTTACGCTTCTATTGAACATATGGGAATAATCTTAGTTGTGCTATCAATAGTTGGTTCCTGGTAGCATTACAAGATGCTTGTATATGTGAAAGTACTGATTGTTACCTGAGTATCTTCTGATTGATGGGAAGCTACTCTTTAATGAACCTCATTAATGTGTGGCTACCAGAAGAATAATCACTATATTTTACTATTTTCAAACATAGTCTAATATATAACAAGAATAATCACTAATGTAACCTATTTATTCAGAAGTTACTTGTAATTTATATGACAAATATAATGAAAGAGTAATTGTCTCTGGTATTGCATCTTTAACAAGACTGATGCTACAGATACTTTGATGTATTGTGATACTTACCAAGAGAACTGTTCGTAGATCAAATTTCTGATAAAACTGTGTTATGAAAATGTGAACAGATACAACTCTGTCCTCATCTTTTTTTTCTACTTCACGAATTATGTCCACAAGCCATTCAAATTGCTTCTGAGTTTTGGTAACCCACAGAAAATATACCTGAAACAAATTAACTGTAGTGTGATTTTATGAAATAAAATATTTTGAGAAATACTGGTCATCAGTGTATTCACCATCTTTCCTTTTAATGTTAAGTCCATGCAGTATTCCAGCAAATCAACTTATGATTTCAGTGCAGAATTGGATCAGGTTTCCCATGATTTTGTTCCAAAATTAAATGAGTACCGTTTTTAAGAACAAATAAAAGGTACAGGGAATACTCAAAAGAATGTAATGTGTATGCATTCTGTGTTTTAATTCAACCCCATTTCATAGCTTTCATTCACTAAAAGCATTAATTACCATAACATTTTAATGCATATCGTTTTAAGCCAGTTTCTTATACTATATTAGGTACAAGTGGAAAGAGAATTTACATGCTGGATTGCAACAACTGAGAGTGGTAATTAGAACGAAAACAACAGAGTGAAAATACATGTATTATAATGTGTGCATTTGATGGAACAGGAAGCTTTCCTGGATCCTGGGAATGTGATAAAAGACAAGGTCATACTTTTACTTCCTCATTCTGTTTCCTGGGCACTACATATTAGATCCATATTTCTTTACTTTAGAAATTACTCAAGGTGGCTATGGCATGACAGTCCCTATTGCTAGATAGTCAACCTGAAAAATTCAATGCCATGGCCGATTAGTTTCCATCAGTCCCTATAGCTCTCTCTAGTCACAAGCTGAGAAAACTAAACTGAAAGAAATCTTAACAATTGAGTATCCTAACCACAGTTCCTGATTCTTTAATATCCACAGAGTAGTGGTTAACTCATTCTTTTTGTTCACCCTTTGAATATAACAGGTAAAGGTCATGTCACATTTAATATATATACATATTACCCTTTGTGAAAATTGCAACACCATGAAAGAATTTCCTGAATTAATCCAAGCTCAGTGAATGTGTAGAAGAGGTGCAAGCAATAAGAGATGGCATAAATGTAGGCTGAGCAGGGCCCGTTGTTTGTCCGACAAGGTCAGTATTGTGTCAAGTGTAATCGGTGCAGAGCTGTTAAACAATCTGGAAATGTTAAGACTACCAATTTGCCTCTTTGATGTCAAAGGGAGCTGCATCAGCATTTGAGTGAGCTCAAATGTGGTGGAATGATCAGCGTTTTTCATACTGTGACATTTTGGCTTGTAGAGGTCATGCTGCTATGATAGTGATGTGTGTGTGGAAGAAGGGGTAGAAGTTCATACTGAGTGAAGGGTGGGTACTGGGCAGCACAAGATGACCACAGCACAGCCATCATGTTTGCATGGTCATAACGGTCAGCACAGCTTCATCTACAGTGTTGACTCGACGAGGGGGCACTACAATAGGTGTGAACCTGTCCATATCAGTGTTTTGTCACTGTCTGCTCTAGATAGAACTGTTTGGATGCATGCTATTACGTCAGCTTCCATTGTCCAGAAACCCAAGTACCTCTGACTGCAATGGGCACATAATGCTATCACTGATGTGCTGAATGGCAAAATGTAGTATTTTCAGATGAGTCCCACTGCAACCTTGATTACATGTGTTTGACGGCACTGTTGTAAATGTAATCTCGAGACCTGCATTGTGGAACAGCATTGCAGATGAACACCAAGTGTGTGGATGCCATTGGTTACAACTGATCTTGCCTCCTACTAACTGAGAACACTTTGAAGCAACCAGTACCTGAGGGAGGTTTTAGAGCCTGAGGTACTCCCCTTGCTTTAGACATCACAGGTCACATTTCAGCAGGACAATGTGCATCCACATATGAGGAATGTACTGCCTAACCACCACAAAAAGGCAAGTGGGGCCTGAAAAAGAAGAGGGGCTTGGGTTGTCTGCTGTTCTATGCTGTTCTGTTTACTACGAAATGAGTGTGAGTGCATGAGTCACCCATACTGTCAGATCTAATGCTTGTTTCAGTAACCGTAGTGACAGGTATTATGTATGGGTGAGTTATGTGACACTGTATTTTATATGAAAAGATAGATGTTCTGAAGGTGAGCATAAACACCATGCAGACAGCAAAAGTGATTGTTACACATTCCTCTGCCTTGCGTTCTTGTGTTGAGTGGACAGTACAAGTCGTCTTTAAACAGTGACTGCTACCATTGCTTCTCTGGCCTGCACATTCGTCAGACATATCGCCCATCAAACATGCCTGAGATATGGTTGGTCAGCAATTTGTTTATCAGTCCTCCAGTAACCAGTGTCAGATTTGTAGGCTCACATACAAACGTGTAGAGGGAGATCTCCCAGGAACACATTCTGAACCTTTTGGATTCCATGCCACATCATAGAGCAGTGCATAGAGGCTACACCATATGCTGAAAAATAAAGCTCAGCGGTCATGTACAGATTTGAAAAGTTAATCATATTCTTAGTGTTAAATACCTAATCTGTGGTATTAATTTCATTGCATGCTTACTTTTCTTTTTACAACTTACTGCTTAATTTATATTCTTCCAAACTAGCATTATCTAGTAACTCTTTTCCTTTATTTTTTTTAATTTTTATTTTGTTTATTTACTTTTTGCAAATTTTAATATATACATTTATCTTTTTGTTTTATTGTTGGTTAGTTATAAACAAAAGATATCCCAATGCACAAAGTCAACTATTTGTGTGCTTAAGTTAATTGATGGAAATTAATAATTTCTTCACACTTGCCTTATAGCTAAGGTTTTGGATAGTCAACTTGAAAAACTCAATGCCATGGCCGGGATTGAACCATGGATCTCCTGGTTTTCAAGTGATCTAGCCATGGCATTGAATTTTTCAAGTTGACTATCTGTTTGCTATTGATATACATTCTTGTTCTTGTTACCGGGTTATGAATCTAAATTATGCATGCTGTTTTGCTTCCTGTTATCGTTTCTGTTCTTTGGTCACTGAACCAGCCTTACAGTGTTATAGATAATGCATGAAATATGGTTTTAGAATGCAAAACCTGAAAGGTTATTAGGGCCTCTTAAAGTAGATGTGAGATGCAATTTCATTAAATGAATCTGCAGTAAGGTTTATAATTAATAAGTGTTGTTTGTAATTTTGGTATACAAATATGATTTTGTTTTACTTTTTACATTAAATAATGTATTGTAAATATTGAGTATTTTACATTGCATATTTCCAAAATGAATATTTTTGACTACAATTTATACTTCAATATTTAATCAGTGAAAATCAGCATTTTGTGTCCACAGCTTCCAATTACAGTATCTCAAGAAAACACTAGAAGATTACCTTCTTACAAGCAGCTTTGTGCTTTATGCTGCTTCTGAAAACTATATCCTTGAGAATGGATGCAAATGGGGTAACACCTATTCCTCCACCTATCAGTATAGCCACCTCAAACTGGTACCAGTCCTGATGTCCTTCACCATAGGGTCCATCTAGATGAATCTGGTGGGGAAATAAAGAGAGCCACATTAAACACAGCTAATCATTATCAGGACCACTCAAAGAAAGGGTGCAGAGTTGACATTTGGGGACCTGATATGGGGTCCCGAAAGTACCTGTATCAGTTTTACATAATAGATAATTTTTCACTTTCTATCTTCCACATTTTTCACTTTTTACCATGATTATATAAATTATGAGGGATTTGTAACTAATGGGGTGTTTGAGTGATTATTATAAATATGGGCACAGACTTTCTATGGGTAGCCCAAATCATAATACAAGGGTGACTCAAGATAAGTTGCAAAACTGGATAGAGACAATAATCAAAGTAGCTATCTGAAAATCATTTTACTTTTCGACATAATCAACCTGTACATTGAGACACTTATCCCACCTCTTTACAGGTTTCTGAATGCCGGTGGCAAAGAAGTGTTTTGGTTGCTGTCACAGCCAATGGGTAACCTCTCGGGTTACGGCAGCATCAGTTTCGATGTGGCAGCCACCCAAAGGAATTTTTAGAGGTCCGAACAGATGGAAATCACTAGTGTCTTAAGTTGGAATTTTAAGGAGAGTGTTCCAACTGTTCCCAATGAAACGTTTGTAACTGATTCTGTGTTAATCTTGCTGAGTGAGAGCGGGCATTGCCGTTCAGGAGAATCACTCCTTTTTTTTCAGAAGTCCAGGTTGCTTGAGCCAAATGGCACGTCAGGGTTCCCACAGAGTGGTGCAGTATGTTGTGGCATTCAGTCTCACAGTGAGGCTGGAATTTCTGCAATATGATGCCATGCATGTCCCAGAACACGGTGATCATAACCTTGCAAGCTGATGGAATCATCTTTAACTTTTTTTGTTAAATTTACAGGGAGTCGATTTATGACACTAAACAACACTTACTTTTAAATTTCTTGGAACATGTTTCAGAAACTATTTGCCTCCATTGTCAACCAGACATTGAGTGGTTCTCAGTGGTGTAGCTGGCGATATTTTGTCATAGGTCTCCTCTGGTGGTGGTTCAAGGAACTTGCTGAACAGATCTTTCTGGGGGACGTTGAAATTGAATTCTTGGTTGCTATTTTTTGGAATGAAGATTTGTTCCCATGTGGACAGTTCTTGTTTTCCTGATGTATGTTTTGGTAGTTTTGGTTATGGATTTATGTTGTGTTTTTTTTTTTTTTTTTTTTTTTTTTTTTTTTTTTTTTTTTTTTTTTTTCCCAAAAATGCATGGCAACTGCTGATTTTTCTAATTGTTCGTACTTTATGTTCCTAAAGTGTTCCTTTGCTCTTGTTTAAATTTCTTTTGGTTTTACCAATATAAATTTGAATACAGTCACAGCATTCAATTTGATATATACCAGACTTTTTGTTATATGGAATGACATCTTTGATGTCTGACCATATTAGGTTTTTTAAGGAGTAATGGTTGACTGGTGCTAGTTGAATGTTTTGTTTTTTGAAGACTTTTTTTATCAAAGGCCCATGGATGGTAAGTGAATTTTTTGAAGATCATTTTAGTTTCTGTAGCTGAGAGGGTTGTGGTTTCCTTTAGTAGCTTCATTTTTTTGCTAAGTTTACTTTTTTGTCTACTAATGATTTGGAGAGTCATTTTGTTGTGCTGTTTCAATAATTTTGTTTTATATTCTTTTGCTGTGAGAGGGATGTTGACTAGTCTCTGTGTAAATATTGAAGATTGCCTGTTTGTGAGATCTTGGGTTGTAGCCATTAGCTTTTATGTAGTTGTCTGTGTGTTTTCTGTAAATGCCAAAGTTTATTCTGTTTTTATTTCTGATTATTTTAGATTCAAAAATGATAAATACCCGTCTTTTTCTATTTCTACAGTGAACTTGATGGTTTTTTCTTGGGTATTTAAAAGTTTTAGTGCATCACTGATGTGTTTTTTGGTACTATTGCAAAGACGTCTACATATCGCTGCCAGAGTTTGAACTTCCAAGGGAAACCTTTGGTGATCTTTATTTCTAATGCACTCATGTACAGATCGGCCAAGAAGGGTGATAGGGGGTTGCTGAAGTGGGATGTTTTCATTCCATGGAAGATACTTTTTGTTCTGGTTGAAAGTCGTGAACCCAAATCATTCCGATCTTGGAAGATTTGCCTTCCCTTATTAAACTGCTGGATCCATTTGAATACAGCATTCCGGGAGAAATACTGGTCACCATACATTGGACACATTTTGCGATGCACTTGTTCTGTGGACAGTATTTTGGCCCACAAAAAACACACAACCTCAAGCTGTTCAGCTCGGGTAAAATAATGTAACACATCCACCATCTTGCACTGGCTGCCACTGACTGACCACATGCCAGAGAGATATGATGCAACATCTACGATAAGCATAGGCATGCTGCTAGCTGCTGGAATAAAATGTGTGCGTAATTTACAAGTTGTATAAGGGAAGCAGTTGTTTGCGACTTATTTATTGACTCACCTTTGTACTTTGTAATGAAATGTTTCTCAGTTGCTAAGCTATTTAACTCAAGGAATATAGGTTTAAAATATTGTGGATATATCATTCCATATTAACTTCACTTAAAGATATTTTCCATTGTTATATTACTACTAGTTAGTCTTTTCCCTCTGATCTTTGCAGAAGGTTTATTTACCTTAGGCAGAGGCATTTCACGTAGAATTGTGGGGTCATAGATGCTGCGAATGCTGTTGGTCCAAGGTCCTACAGCACGTATATGTACTGTGAGATTTCTTTCATGAGGGGCAGAAGACAAAGTAAAAGGGTGGTACTCATTGGAGTTCAGTGCAGTGCAGGCAATCCTTACCCATTGTCCAGATTTGTACTCAAAATTGCTAGGTTTTTTGAATTCCAAATAAGTAACATCTGTAAAATGAAGAATATTATACAAAACTTTTTGTTAGTCACGTAAAAATGAAGAAATTAATAGGTAAGAGAAGATGAGTAAACAGTTGGAGGAAAGAGGCCTACAATTGGGCTTTAGAACTATTGACATATGGTCGAACTGTAGAGGAGAAAAATGAACTAACAAGACATCATATTGGAAACTCAAGGAGCAACAAGACAGACACCAGGGAAAATCAATGAGTCAGCTTAATTGGACACTGAGGAAGAGCTGAGAGGGGAGAGAATATGACCTTACTTCAAGGGTAGTGGCTAGAGTGACAGAAGGGGAATGCAGCACATATCAAAATAACTGAGAAGAGGGAGAAGTAAAGATCCATATTTGTTCAAAAGACTGGAGGAAAGGAAGGGAAGGCAGAACAGAGTAATGTCAGACTGAGGAAGGAGAAGTATGCAAATGATGATATAGCTGTGAGTGGCCTTAAAAGGGAGGTCAGTAGTGCAAATGGTACAAATAATAAAGGGGAATTTCTAAGATAAGTAAAAACAAACCTAATAAAGATAATATGGTTTATGAAGCAGAATGGGAACACGACACAGGTATTATATGCATGGGTATAATGGGAAGGAAGAAGGATGAGCAGCAAAGTAAAGTGCTTTAATGGAAAAATAAGATCATTTGCAAGTTGGTGTTAGACAGCGAAAATGTTAATGTGCAGGGAACCGTTCGGTTAACCATAGTCAGGGATAGAAATGAGTGTAGAATGAAAAGTAGGCTAAATTTAAATAGAAATTATAAAATTGAAGGGTAAGTTACAAAAGGAAGTGAAAGTGATTAATAAAAGGATAAAAAGAAAGTGAATCATCACAGTGTAGAAAATTATTGGAAAATGTCTAGGAACCACAGGAATAAAAAAAAGGGGGGGGGAGGAAGAAAAGAAAAGGTTGCAGTGAACTGGTTGATTTAAAAATATAAAAGACATTAAGGTAAGTGGACAGTATGAAGTGAGTAGGTGAGAAAAGTGATTCAAAGGTTAATAGTAAATGAAAGAACTGCACATATTAAAATGCAAAATAAGTAAGAAATCTCAGATGGCTGTCCACTGACAAAAGAGCAGGGTTCCAAGTTTAATGGCAGTCCAAGATGGATTTTGCATTGAATAAAAAGCATTCATTCATTAATCACATAATTTAATCTAACATGTAGGTATTTGTGGGTAGAAACATTCTAAGTATCTTTGTTTTATAATACATTGTAGTATACTCACTTGAAGGCAAAAGTTCAGCTTTAACGACAGGGATTTCAACCTTTTTTCTCTTTATTGAAATAATCTTGTCAATTGTAAACAAAATACAAGGTCCCAAAAAGAAGTAGTAAAAGAATGGAGGCTGAAAGGGAAGAAAGAAGTTCCATTAGTTTTATAATTTTATAACATATTTCAGAATTTTTGTGCATCTCTTAATGAATGTGCAAGGCATTCTTGCTTGGAATTTTTCTGAAAATTTTAAAGCCAACATTATTGTAAAGCAGCAAAAGGTATAACTTGAAATTCTATGTGGAGACAGACTTCTTGCAGAATAGAAAAGTACTGTGACATGGCTGTAATATATTTTGTATATTTTGAGCAGTTAAATTACTGTTATTATAAATGGCATAAAACGGTAATTCTTGTTATTAGTGTGTTAAAATATAGCGTACTATGCTAACATAATAAGTGTGGGAAGAAATGTATATAAACAGTGGATACATCATTAATGATGTTATGCTATTCTTTGCCCTTTTCCATATTATGTAAAAATTGTGTAAATTTGTGATGAAGATGTGTGAGGCCATCACCACCATTAGTTGTCAGAGATTCCAGAATTTATCTGGAAACCCTGACAGTAAGAATAAATGAGAATCCTATTGTATTATTGCTACTACAAGCGAAATTTTGTGTTCTTTCAATAATGATTTTCTTGGTTTGCTTTATTTTCTTAATCAGATAGCTATCGCTAGGATATTATGATACCTTATTGTTGATAATTCAGTGTGTAAAGCCCCTCAAAATCCAACCTCTGCGGTCCTCGTCCCGAGGGGTGGGCAACAGGAAGTAGGGGACTGACTGATAGGGTGATGTACGGTGGGGACTTGGTGTACCCCACGACCGCTACGGCTGCCGAGAAGGCCCATCAGTAACCCTGAAAACTGGCAGAAGAGGCTCTGGTATTTTTCCCCAGGGAGCTACTACGGTAGGTACGGGATTGGCGATCCCGGGGTCCCTAGCCACTCACCCTCAATTCATCCCCTTCATCTCCATCAACAGTGCCACGTTGAGCTACTGCTTGTCAGTAAGCATCACCTTCTTCCTCTTCTAGTTTTTTATTCTTATTATTAGCACGTAAGGTCTTAGGTTTATAACTCCTGTCTCACCAGCAGGGATCTCTCCTATCTCCATGGTTCTGTCCCACGGTTTTCAGCGCGGCTTCCGACATGTGTGCTCTCCGGAGGTCTCAAAAGTGAAGGTTGAGCGGACCCTTCGCACTGCCCCTATGTGTAGCCTTAGGTGCGGAGCCCGTCCACACCGTCAAGTACACCCACGTAGCTCCTTGAGGGCCCGGTCTGTGTTAATCTCCCGACGGCCGTGTTGCCGTTGGGTTAGTATCACGGACCGGACGTGTTACCGCTGATGGAACCCCGGTGTAATCAACCACAAGTCCCCTGAATCCGCGTGTGCCTATTACACGCATGCGCGGCCTAAAGTGGGGAGCCACAGGCGGTTATTCCTGTGGTAGAGGAATAAAGCCGGGGTGTGCGTGGTGAACGGTTTACCCATACGGACAAGCAGTGGAGATTGAAGGGTAGCTTTTCTGAGGTACAAATGAGATCGGTCATGGGTGGGGTCCCCATGACGGCACAGACCGTGAAGATTCGGTGTCTTTCTTTCTTTAACCCCCGGATGGCAGGCTGACGCCGACGGTTCCGGATGGGGGTCTATATCATGTCTCCGCGCAAAACCTCCTTCATTGACCCATATTTATTGATGACCTTGGCATGTGATGGCAAAACCTTTAAAGATATTAGTCCATTCTATATAAAACGCGAGCTCGATAAGATCAGTGGCCCTGTTAAAAACGCTACCCGTCTCCGAGACGGCAGCTTACTATTAGAGACCATAACAGCGGACCAATCTAAAAAACTGCAAAAGGCGTCTTTGTTGGGCTCCTACCCGATCCGAGTAGCCCCACACAAGACCCTTAACACCTGCAGAGGAGTAGTCACCACCTCCAGTTTAGATGGTTCTAGCAAATGAAATAGTAAGTTGCCTCTCCGACCAACTCGTTTGTCAGGCGTACCGGCTAACACGAAAGCAAGATGGCAAGGAGTACCCACTAAGTACGGTTTTTCTAACTTTTGCTGGGACTAAGTTACCGGAGTACATCTATTGCGGCTATGAGCGTGCGAGTGTCCGCCAGTATGTCCCGAACCCCATGCGCTGTTTCCAATGTCAGCGGTTCGGACATACTAAGGTCGCGTGTACCAATCCTGCTCTTTGTGAGCAATGTGGCCTAGCTAAACACGACGACCCAAACTGCAGCCGAACACCTTGCTGCGTGAACTGTGGCGGCAGTCATCCCTCCAGCTCGCGACAGTGTCCTAGATTCATGGACGAAAAAAGCATTCAGGAGCTACGTGTCAAAGAACGCCTGACTTTTCCAGAGGCACGACGGCGCTTTGAACAACTAAAGCCTGCTACCACTACTACTGGATATGCATCAGCAGCTCGCCGTACTCCTAATACCACTGTTGCTGTTCAACACGTCCCTGTCGCCCACGCATCCACGCAGACTGACTTTCTAGCCGTTAAACCCACGTCTCAGACTGTTTGTGTATCCACCAGCACAGCCTCCGCTTCAGCCGTACAGACTCCAGCCACCAAGCCATCAGCGGGTAACAACCATCCCGTAGTAAATGCGAAAAGCCGATCCCGACCACAACATAGATCGCGAAGTCGCTCGCCTTCTGTTAGATCCCGGTCTCGTTCTACGAGCCGTAGGAGTTCTGACTCCCGATCATCAGCGGAGTCACAGGAGGCTAACGATTTTCGAATCGTAGGGCCCAGGTCAGCCAAGGTCAAGAAAAAGGTTAAAACGGCCCATTAAAAACTCTTCATGGAAATAATCCAGTGGAATGTCAATGGTTTTCGAGCTCGTGCTCAAGACCTACAACATTTAGTTTCTCAATGGTCACCGTCAATAATTTGCCTTCAGGAAACCCACTTACATCCCAATCACTCGTTACACCTTCACTCTTTTTCGGCATTTAGAAGCGATTCTCTTGCAGGTATGCGTGCAAGCGGTGGCGTTGCTACCTTAGTGGCGCCTAACATTTCCGCCGCCCACGTTCCTCTCACCACACCATTGCAAGCTGTGGCCGTCCGGATACAGCTGGAGAGCATCAGTTTTACCATCTGTAACATGTACCTGCCACCGCTCAGTATAGTTACAGAGCGGGATCTTCTAGCTCTATTGGCTCAGCTCCCCTCACCACTACTCCTTGTGGGAGATTTGAATGCCAAGCACACGCTCTGGGGATCAGACACTGATGACGCCCGTGGATGCCTCCTCGTAGACGTCTTCGATAAGTCTGACCTGCTTCTGCTAAATACTGGTGACCCGACATTCCTATCATCCGCTTATGGTACACATTCCGTACTAGACCTTTCTTTCTGCAGTCCGTCATTAGTACCACTACTTGAGTGGTCAGTACTTTCCGACCTCTTTGGCAGTGATCATTACCCCATTAACATTCATTTTTCTGGCCGCCAATGTGTACCTTCTCGACATCCTCGCTGGATTATTTCCAAAGCTAACTGGGGAAAATTCCAATCCCTCATACACCTCATCGACGATGCTTTCGACACCATCGACGAAATGGTCGAATATTTTACTTGCTCGATCCTGCTCGCAGCAGAATCCAGCATTCCTCGAGGTTCACCTACACCACGTCGTATCCCTGTACCGTGGTGGTCCGAGGAATGCAGTTTGGCTGTCAAAGCACGCAAACGTGCTTTGCGCGTTTTTCAGCGGCACCCGACGGAAGGGAACTTCGTCGCCTTCAAACGTTCTCGCGCTAGGGCACGCTTTATACTGCGCAACGCAAAGCGTAAATCCTGGGAAGCCTATGTGTCTTCGCTTTCCCGGCGCAGCTCTACCCAACAAGTATGGTCAGCTGTTCGGCGGATGTATGGCAAGTATCGCCGGACGGTAATTCCCGGCCTTGCCATCAACGGTTCCATGTGCACCACCGAGCAGGACATGGCTGAAGCCCTAGCTACCATATTTGCTGCTACTAGCCAAACTGCCCGCTATGACGCTCTCTTCTTGCCGATTAAGGAAAAGGCGGAGCGGGTACCACTTAATTTTAATAGTGACTGCACCGAGCCGTACAATCAACCTTTTACCGCAGCCGAGCTCGCCCATTCTCTGGCGTTAGCAAAGGATTCTTCTCCAGGTCCCGATGACGTACACCGACAGATGCTGCTACATCTTCCATCTGAGGCGCTATGTTTTCTTTTAAACATCTATAACCGCATTTGGCATGGGCGGGTTTTCCCTTCCTCCTGGCGAGAGGGTATCGTCATCCCCATCCCTCGACCCGGAAAGGACCGCACGCTACCATCTAGCTACCGCCCCATTTGCCTGACGAATGTCATCTGTAAGACCTTCGAGCGGATGATAAACGCTCGGTTAAATTGGTGGCTAGAAAAACATAACCATCTGTCCAACTTGCAATGCGGTTTTCGTCGCCATCGCTCAAGTGTCGATAATCTAACACGTCTTGAGGGGTATATTTCCGATGCCTTTCTACTGAAACAGCACGCCGTGGGCGTGTTCCTCGACCTGGAGAAGGCCTATGACACCACCTGGCGGTACGGTATACTCCGTAACCTACATGGCTACGGTATGCGTGGTCATCTACCCGAATTCCTATGCAACTTTTTAAAACTTCGCCGTTTTCGGGTTCGCATAGGAAACACGATATCACGGGAGCGGATACAGGAGAACGGCGTACCTCAAGGGTCAATTTTGAGCGTCACCCTTTTTGCCGTAGCGATTAACGGAATCACTAGTGCCGTTCGAAGTGGAATTCCATCTTCCCTCTATGTTGACGACTTCGCAGTCTATTATAGGTCTGCCAACATAGATCACATTGAGCGCCAACTGCAGCTGACCATTACCCAGCTAGCAGCTTGGGCGCTTCAAACCGGCTTCCGTTTTTCAGCTGCGAAGACGCAGTGTATCCACTTTCACCGCCTACGAGGTATTCACCCGCCTCCTGATCTTCATTTGAACGGCACACCCCTGCCATTTGTCTCGCACCTGAAGTTCTTGGGCCTCTACTTGGACCGACAACTCAATTGGGAGCACCACATTCGTCACCTTCGAGCCTCTTGCGATCGTTCTCTTCGGGTGCTCAAGGTATTATCTGGAGCATCTTGGGGGGGCGATCGCACGGTAATGTTGAGGTTGTACCGCTCTCTGGTTCGGTCCAAGCTGGACTATGGCAGTTTTATTTATGGCGCAGCGACCGCCTCTAAACTTCGCCTTTTAGACACTGTGCATCATACTGGCATCCGCCTTGCCACAGGAGCTTTCCGCACCAGCCGAGTCGACTGCCTGTATGCAGACTCAGGCGAACCTCCACTCCATATTCGTCGCTCGCTGTTACTCTGCACATACGTTTCGAAGTTGGCAAGTTATCCCAATCATCCTTGTTTTAAACCAGTTCTGTGTCCAGATTTAGTCCACCGTTATATGCGCCCTGGTTCTCACACACGCCCCGTGGGAATAAGATTTCGGGATCTACTACATTCGCATGGCCTCCGAATGCCTCGCGTGGAGAGGTCGCCCATCTGCCCCTATCCTGCATGGCAGCTCAATCGTGCGCAGTTCGATCTCGCTCTTTCAAACAATTCTAGACTCGCTACTCCACATTCGGTGTTCCAACAACTTTTTGCCGAATTACTGGGCCGTTACCCTAACTATGTTCCGGTCTTTACAGACGGTTCTCAGTTAGGTAACGCTACGGGTTGCGCTTTCGTCGTTAACGGTGAGGCTCACAAATTCCGACTTCTGGACTCAACTTCGGTCTTCTCAGCAGAGCTGTATGCCATCTTCTATTTGCTCCTTTTTATTTGCAAGTTAGCCCCTGGCTCTTTTATTGTTTGCACCGACTCTCTCAGTGCTCTTCAGGCCTTGAAACAGCACACTGCCGCTCACTCTCTTGCTTTAAAAATACAGGCCCAGATCTCGCAAATGCTCGGTCGAGGATACCATTTTGTTTTTACTTGGACCCCAGGCCATGTGGGCATTTCCGGGAACGAGGAGGCGGGCGCGGCTGCTAAGTCCGCTTGCCGTTTGCCCCGGAGTTTAACATCTACGGTGCCATACCAGGATGTGCAACGTTTATTCCGTCGCCATCTCCTATCTGCTTGGCAGCAATCCTGGACAGCTTTAGAAGGCACACAACTCCGGGGTATAAAGGAGAGCGTACAACCCTGGCAAACATCCTGCAGGGATTACCGGCGAGCCGAGGTGATACTCACCCGGCTGAGAATTGGGCACACACGAGCAACTCATGGCCATCTACTAAGAGGGGAACCGGCCCCTGTGTGTGCCTCGTGTTCAGTACGCCTCACGGTGCGGCACGTACTGCTGCATTGCCCACAGTACGCCCGCGTTCGCCAGTGTTTGGGCTTGGGGACTAACTTGCAAGGCGTTTTAGGTGACGACCCAGTAGCCGTGGATAAGGCACTGCGGTTTGTTTTTAAAATAGGTTTTAATAAACAACTGTAACTTGTATTTTATATTTATCAATTTTAGAGGTTTTAAATTATTAGTTTTTAGATGGTTTTTATGTGCTTTTAATGGTTGAGTGTTTTATTTCATTGTACTTTTTAAACTAAATTTGTGTAGGTTTTAGTATTGACTTAGGGCCCAAATGACCTTGCTGTCGATGGGCCCTAAAACTCCACTCACTCACTCAATTCAGTGTGTAAATTAATTCTATCATATGTTAAAATGAAATTTATACTGGGTGGAAGGAGATCTCTTGATTCTGTGCACAGAGGCAAATGAAAAATTGTAGTATTATTCAGTCTTTGAAAGTTTGCTTCAGCAGAAAAAGAGGAAGCAAATATTTCTGCGATTTGCATACCATCATAATTCACATATAGAATTCATATAAAGGAAGTCTTATTGAAGCATATGATGTAACAGAAGCTGACCTGCTGGTTTTATCAGAACACAGAAAAGTTAACTTTTGCAAATGCGAGTAAAACAATTTGCCCTTAGATTCTAACACACATAAATAAAGCAGCAATGCAGCAATCTTACATGATTATGCTGTCTGTGTGACCTTTTTAAAGTGTCAAGTGAGCCTAAGTTTTGCTATAACAGAACAAAATCATATGTTTTCAATCAAGTCATAAAATTATAAGCTGTGCTTCTACATATTAACATAGATTCCTTAAGGTTAGTGACTCAGAAAGGGTGTACATGTAGTTTCTGCAGCCTATTATTATTATTATTATTATTATTATTATTATTATTATTATTATTATTATTATTATTATTATTATTATTATTATTATTATTATTATTATTATTATTATTATTATTATTATTATTATTATTATTATTATTATTATTATTATTATTATTATTATTATTATTATTATTATTATTATTATTATTATTATTAATATTATTATTAATATTATTATTAATATTATTATTATTATTATTATTATTATTATTATTAATATTATTATTATTATTATTAATATTATTATTATTATTATTAATATTATTATTAATATTAATATTATTATTAATATTATTATTATTATTATTATTATTATTATTATTATTATTATTATTATTATTATTATTAATATTATTAATATTATTAATATTATTAATATTATTAATATTATTATTAATATTATTAATATTATTATTAATATTATTAATATTATTATTAATATTATTAATATTATTAATATTATTAATATTATTAATATTATTATTAATATTATTAATATTATTATTAATATTATTAATATTATTATTAATATTATTAATATTATTATTAATATTATTATTAATATTATTATTAATATTATTATTAATATTATTATTAATATTATTATTAATATTATTATTAATATTATTATTAATATTATTATTAATATTATTATTAATATTATTATTAATATTATTAATATTATTAATATTATTATTAATATTATTAATATTATTATTAATATTATTAATATTATTAATATTATTATTAATATTATTATTAATATTATTATTAATATTATTATTAATATTATTATTAATATTATTATTAATATTATTATTAATATTATTAATATTATTATTAATATTATTATTAATATTATTAATATTATTATTAATATTATTATTAATATTATTATTAATATTATTATTAATATTATTATTAATTATATTATTATTAATTATATTATTATTAATTATATTATTATTAATTATATTATTATTAATTATATTATTATTAATTATATTATTATTAATTATATTATTATTAATTATATTATTATTAATTATATTATTATTATTATTAATTATATTATTATTATTATTTATATTATTATTAATATTATTATTTATATTATTATTAATATTATTTATATTATTATTAATATTATTTATATTATTATTAATATTATTTATATTATTATTAATATTATTTATATTATTATTAATATTATTTATATTATTATTAATATTATTTATATTATTATTAATATTATTTATATTATTATTAATATTATTTATATTATTATTAATATTATTTATATTATTATTAATATTATTTATATTTATTATTAATATTATTTATATTTATTATTATTAATATTATTTATATTTATTATTATTAATATTATTATTATTAATATTATTATTATTTATATTTATTATTAATATTGATATTATTATTATTTATATTTATTATTAATATTGATATTATTAATATTATTTATATTATTAATATTGATATTATTAATATTATTTATATTATTAATATTGATATTATTAATATTGATATTATTAATATTATTTATATTATTAATATTGATATTATTAATATTATTTATATTATTAATATTGATATTATTAATATTGATATTATTAATATTATTTATATTATTAATATTGATATTATTAATATTATTTATATTATTAATATTGATATTATTAATATTGATATTATTAATATTGATATTATTAATATTGATATTATTAATATTATTAATATTATTATTATTGATATTATTATTAATATCATTAATATTGATATTATTATTAATATCATTAATATTGATATTATTATTAATATCATTAATATTGATATTATTATTAATATCATTAATATTGATATTATTATTAATATCATTAATATTGATATTATTATTAATATCATTAATATTGATATTATTATTAATATCATTAATATTGATATTATTATTAATATCATTAATATTGATATTATTATTAATATCATTAATATTGATATTATTATTAATATCATTAATATTGATATTATTATTAATATCATTAATATTGATATTATTATTAATATCATTAATATTGATATTATTATTAATATCATTAATATCGATATTATTATTAATATCATTAATATCGATATTATTATTAATATCATTAATATCGATATTATTATTAATATCATTAATATCGATATTATTATTAATATCATTAATATCGATATTATTATTAATATCATTAATATCGATATTATTATTAATATCATTAATATCGATATTATTATTAATATCATTAATATCGATATTATTATTAATATCATTAATATCGATATTATTATTAATATCATTAATATCGATATTATTATTAATATCATTAATATCGATATTATTATTAATATCATTAATATCGATATTATTATTAATATCATTAATATCGATATTATTATTAATATCATTAATATCGATATTATTATTAATATCATTAATATCGATATTATTATTAATATCATTAATATCGATATTATTATTAATATCATTAATATCGATATTATTATTAATATCATTAATATCGATATTATTATTAATATCATTAATATCGATATTATTATTAATATCATTAATATCGATATTATTATTAATATCATTAATATCGATATTATTATTAATATCATTAATATCGATATTATTATTAATATCATTAATATTGATATTATTATTAATATCATTAATATTGATATTATTATTAATATCATTAATATTGATATTATTATTAATATTGATATTATTGTTTCTGTTGCTGCATGTAACTCTTTTTTTAATTGATAGCCCATTTTTGCAAGCACCTGTACAATTTCTTCAGGTATTTCAAAGACTGTGACTTAGCATTTTTGTATTGTACAAATTCTACTTTATACTTAATTTGCAGCATTACAGTAGGACCTGAACAACGTTGACCTCAAAATCTTTTCAGAAATATATCTAGTTTTCAAAGGTTCTTTTTTATGACCATGAAAGATAGAAGAAATATGCTCAAAACCGCATCCATTGTATCCACCAAGATCTGTTTCTGGTGTAAAGGATGACATTTAGAATAATCGTTTTTGTATTATGATGGCTTTCAAAAAATGCTACTCACCTGAATAAGGCGTCCAGCACCATGAAGAATCATGAGGATGAAAAATATGGGGTAGAGTGAATGAGTTAACCAGAATGCATTGTAATTATTCCTTCTGGAAAATGGTAGTGCAAATATGAAGATCAATGCTGTAAGAAATGTGAGAAGAACACCAGTTACACCAGTAATGGTGCCCCAGCACCAGTAATGAAACTTTGGAATTTCATGTGTCCTGTAACAAACAAAATCAATGAAACTTAATCCAATGGCAACTGAATTAGTCAACCAGAAAAAAAATTTTCATTTACACAATTTTGATGGCACACATTGTTTATTTTTATGCAGCTTTTAAAAATATTCTTGGAAAAGTTTATTTTTCTGTGTTCTTCAAGTTAAATAAAATAAACTTTCTGTAAATCTTTTCATAACACTTTGGCTATTGCTATTCCCTTTGTAGCTTTAACAAAGGTTTAAAATGTGGTTACTCTATACTAGCCTTTCCATACTATCTTAATGGCATCATGAGAAACTGAATAAACTAGTTTGCCACTAATCTGAGGCAATGAGATAACTTGAACTATATGGAGCATCATAGGGAAAACACTAAAAAGACAATAGTCAACATGAAAAATTCAATGCCATGGCTGGAATTTGAACCACGGATGTCCTGGTTTCTGTCCAGTCGCTCTTACCCTTTGAGCTGCCATGGCCAACGTGCCCTCCTGACATTAAATTCTCCATTTGACTCATTTATTTCCCCGGTAGACCACTAAGGGCTCTCGCATCCGAGATACACTGTTTGTAGCGACTTACTATCATAAGTACTTGAGTCCCAGGCTTCATCATTTAACTCTTATTATTTAGTTAATTGATGGAAATTAATCATTTCTCCACACTAGCCATATATAGGCTAAGGTTTTTGATAGATAGTCAACATGAAAAATTCAATGCCATGGTTGGGATTTGAACCACAGATCTCCTGGTTTCCGGGATTTAACTCAAATAATAAGAGTTAAATGATGAAGCCTGGGACTCAAGTACTTACAATAGTAAGTCGCCATAAATGGTGTATCTCAGATGCGAGAGCCTTTAGTGGTCTACCAGGGAAATATGAGTCAAACAGAGAATTTAATGTCAGGAGGGCACGTTGGTCATGGTAGCTCAAAGGGTAAGAGCGACTGGACGGAAACCAGGAGATCCATGGTTCAAATCCCGGCCATGGCATTGAATTTTTCATGTTGACTATCAGAAACCTTAGCCCATATACAGCTAGTGTGGAGAAATGATTAATTTCCATCAATTAACTAAAAAAAAAAAAAAAACTAAGACAAATTGAAACCATAAGCCAAGTCAAGGTTTTTTTTTTTCTTTTTTTTTTTTTTTTTTAAGCAGTGTGTAAGCATTCTCTGGTTCAGGTTGCTGCTTCATTTTTGCATGACAAGTGTCACACCATTGTCATTTTTATGATGTTGCTTCTGGTTGTTGTCCCTTATAATGTATTGCTGCATCCAATGCAGCAAAACTTTCAATGTGACATATATTTAGTGCTCTCTTTTGTCTTCCCACCTTGCATTCGTTAGTCGGTTTATTCAGCATTTCAACAAAGTATGTAATAAACATGTCAGGCATAAAGTATTTCAGAATTACAGAAACTGGTAGTAAAGTGAATTGCACCATTGCTGAGTGCTTAGACTGCTTGACTCTCACTAAGGAGGCCCAGGTTTGATTCTAGGCGACCGCAAAGTGAGATTTGTGGTGGACAACATGGGCTGGGGCAGGTTTTCTTCTGGATCTCTCCGCCAACTCATTCCACCAATGCTCCATTTTCATCTCATATCAGTGTTACGCCTACAGTGCCATATATAGTAAAAGTGGGTGTTAAACACTACACACTTCATTTAAAGTGAAAATTGGGGTGGGGGCAATTTAGTAGTAATTGTTTTCATGCTGCTCGGAGTTAACAGGTGCTTGGATTTACAAGACTCATATTTGCGAGATTCCACTGTAGTGATAGCCCATAAAAAGGGCTAAGTATTGACAAATTCAAATGAATAACATTGAATATCTCAGAAATTGAGAGTTTTATATAGTAAGTTTTTTCTATCATTAATGAGTTGTCAGTTATACAGGATTTGTTTACAATGAAGAGTACTGCAAGCTATGCCAGCAAATTCAACAAGTTTGGTATCATTTATTACATCTAATATGGCTGATGACTACATTTCATAAAGCAGTGTACATCTATTGCAGTTTATGATTTTCTGTTGTTGTTGTTGCTAGTCATTTACATAGGGATTTATATTTATTGTCATTTTGAGATCATCAGTGTTATCACATCTATTTTTCATTTTGAGTTACAGTATCTGGTGGGGGTGTGTGTGTGTGTGTGTGTGTGTGTGTGTGTGTGTGTGTGTGTGTGTGTGTGTGTGTGTGTGTGTGTGTGTGTGTGTGTGTGTGTGTGTGTGTGTGTGTGTGTGTGTGTGTGTGTGTGTGTGTGTGTGTGTGTGTGTGTGTGTGTGTGTGTGTGTGTGTGTGTGTGTGTGTGTGTGTGTGTGTGTGTGTGTGTGTGTGTGTGTGTGTGTGTGTGTGTGTGTGTGTGTGTGTGTGTGTGTGTGTGTGTGTGTGTGTGTGTGTGTGTGTGTGTGTGTGTGTGTGTGTGTGTGTGTGTGTGTGTGTGTGTGTGTGTGTGTGTGTGTGTGTGTGTGTGTGTGTGTGTGTGTGTGTGTGTGTGTGTGTGTGTGTGTGTGTGTGTGTGTGTGTGTGTGTGTGTGTGTGTGTGTGTGTGTGTGTGTGTGTGTGTGTGTGTGTGTGTGTGTGTGTGTGTGTGTGTGTGTGTGTGTGTGTGTGTGTGTGTGTGTGTGTGTGTGTGTGTGTGTGTGTGTGTGTGTGTGTGTGTGTGTGTGTGTGTGTGTGTGTGTGTGTGTGTGTGTGTGTGTGTGTGTGTGTGTGTGTGTGTGTGTGTGTGTGTGTGTGTGTGTGTGTGTGTGTGTGTGTGTGTGTGTGTGTGTGTGTGTGTGTGTGTGTGTGTGTGTGTGTGTGTGTGTGTGTGTGTGTGTGTGTGTGTGTGTGTGTGTGTGTGTGTGTGTGTGTGTGTGTGTGTGTGTGTGTGTGTGTGTGTGTGTGTGTGTGTGTGTGTGTGTGTGTGTGTGTGTGTGTGTGTGTGTGTGTGTGTGTGTGTGTGTGTGTGTGTGTGTGTGTGTGTGTGTGTGTGTGTGTGTGTGTGTGTGTGTGTGTGTGTGTGTGTGTGTGTGTGTGTGTGTGTGTGTGTGTGTGTGTGTGTGTGTGTGTGTGTGTGTGTGTGTGTGTGTGTGTGTGTGTGTGTGTGTGTGTGTGTGTGTGTGTGTGTGTGTGTGTGTGTGTGTGTGTGTGTGTGTGTGTGTGTGTGTGTGTGTGTGTGTGTGTGTGTGTGTGTGTGTGTGTGTGTGTGTGTGTGTGTGTGTGTGTGTGTGTGTGTGTGTGTGTGTGTGTGTGTGTGTGTGTGTGTGTGTGTGTGTGTGTGTGTGTGTGTGTGTGTGTGTGTGTGTGTGTGTGTGTGTGTGTGTGTGTGTGTGTGTGTGTGTGTGTGTGTGTGTGTGTGTGTGTGTGTGTGTGTGTGTGTGTGTGTGTGTGTGTGTGTGTGTGTGTGTGTGTGTGTGTGTGTGTGTGTGTGTGTGTGTGTGTGTGTGTGTGTGTGTGTGTGTGTGTGTGTGTGTGTGTGTGTGTGTGTGTGTGTGTGTGTGTGTGTGTGTGTGTGTGTGTGTGTGTGTGTGTGTGTGTGTGTGTGTGTGTGTGTGTGTGTGTGTGTGTGTGTGTGTGTGTGTGTGTGTGTGTGTGTGTGTGTGTGTGTGTGTGTGTGTGTGTGTGTGTGTGTGTGTGTGTGTGTGTGTGTGTGTGTGTGTGTGTGTGTGTGTGTGTGTGTGTGTGTGTGTGTGTGTGTGTGTGTGTGTGTGTGTGTGTGTGTGTGTGTGTGTGTGTGTGTGTGTGTGTGTGTGTGTGTGTGTGTGTGTGTGTGTGTGTGTGTGTGTGTGTGTGTGTGTGTGTGTGTGTGTGTGTGTGTGTGTGTGTGTGTGTGTGTGTGTGTGTGTGTGTGTGTGTGTGTGTGTGTGTGTGTGTGTGTGTGTGTGTGTGTGTGTGTGTGTGTGTGTGTGTGTGTGTGTGTGTGTGTGTGTGTGTGTGTGTGTGTGTGTGTGTGTGTGTGTGTGTGTGTGTGTGTGTGTGTGTGTGTGTGTGTGTGTGTGTGTGTGTGTGTGTGTGTGTGTGTGTGTGTGTGTGTGTGTGTGTGTGTGTGTGTGTGTGTGTGTGTGTGTGTGTGTGTGTGTGTGTGTGTGTGTGTGTGTGTGTGTGTGTGTGTGTGTGTGTGTGTGTGTGTGTGTGTGTGTGTGTGTGTGTGTGTGTGTGTGTGTGTGTGTGTGTGTGTGTGTGTGTGTGTGTGTGTGTGTGTGTGTGTGTGTGTGTGTGTGTGTGTGTGTGTGTGTGTGTGTGTGTGTGTGTGTGTGTGTGTGTGTGTGTGTGTGTGTGTGTGTGTGTGTGTGTGTGTGTGTGTGTGTGTGTGTGTGATCAGGAACTGTTCATGAAACATCTTATTATTTAATAGCAGTAACTTATAAGCAATTATTTACATGGGCATAATTTTGGGATAAACTTTGGTGGGGGGAAGTGAGGTAAAATAAGTGGAAGTCCTGAAACATTGTGTATATATTTGAAACTAGCTCTTAGATATTTTTGAGGGAAGTAAATTAATAGTGAAAAATAGCCTTGTAATGTATATTTTGTCTGCAGGTGAATATGGAATTAAGAAATGGAACAGGAAACATAATCAATAGTCATAAAGAACAATTGCAATTCTATGTATTGATACAATTTATAGTGTTGATGCCATAAGTTTTAAAATGAAACAGTAAAATAAAATTAAGCTTGGTCAAGAGAAAAAGAGAATATTTTCGAGTGTTTAATATCTGCCCACACCTACATAAAAGTTTCAAAAGTATATATCCAGATAGAGAATGTCTGGTTGCTCTTCTCCCCAGTGATGGTGCTGCCCTTCTGGAGGTAGTCTATAAGCACTACACCATAAAAAATACTGGAAAATGGTGGCCTTGAGTCTTCTAAATAGATCTGTTTTTGCTATCTTTGCTGTACTTTACCTGTTGCCATCCACTGTTTTTATCACTGTCTGGTGTATAGGGATGAATCCGTGTTGCATTTAATGATAGGAAACCTTAGAGAAACCTACTGGAATTGTGTATAAACAAGTCTATGTTAACAAACATGGCAGCTGTTGAGCGTTTCTCATACTGGAAACCTGTAATATTTGTTGGACACAGCCTACTGAGATCTTTGTAATGTCAATCAAATATCTATCTTTAGTTAGTTGAATTAAATCTTCAATCATCTTATTTCAGTTTTTCCATTATGTATAAAATGTTAATACTAGTTTGGTTACACAGTCATTACACCTGTGCAATTGAAATGTTATAGCATGTTCTCTAAATATATGCGTAACTGTCTTGGTAATTTGGTTATTTTCACATCTCTGAATCATGCCATGAACCCCTAAAATACCTCTTGTACAGTCTTATCTCTGGCACCATTGCTATTGTTTTGATGTATACAATGAATCAAGTGCTTAATGATGGCACAAGACAAAGTGCATCAAGTAATGTATTCAGAGCTTAGGCTATAGTTGTGTATTTGAAAAAAATAAATACCAAAATGCTGCAACAATTATAGAAAAATGAGAAAAGGGAAAATGTCATAATATGCAGTGAACATTGCAAAAATAGATAGTTACACATATTTTATTTAAGAATGATTTTTGTAGTTGGTACAGAAAATTTGTTACAGCTGTCAAAGACAAATAAAAACTGATAGTGTAGTGTAAAATTACAAGAATATCATGTGTAAAATAAGATTGACAAAAATAAATTTACATTTTCTATGCAACTTAACTCTTTGAAGAGTGAAAAATTGTAATTGGTTACTGTGTAAAATCAATGAACATGTATTGAAAAGCAAACTGAAGTCAGGGGACACAAGGTTTAACCATCCCCTTATTTGTTCTTTTGTTTGCCTTTCATCCAAAGAGCTTGTATACCTTAGCAATGTTGCTGTAAAGCCTGACCACTCACAACAGATGGGGATGGAGAGGGAAAGTAGTGCAATGACACTGCAGGTCACAAATTGGCATGCGTGGTTTAAGTGGAAGAAACAATAAGTGTTTCAAAAACTGAATGTATAGTTTGTTACAAATATTTACTCCTTACCCAGAGAAGGGATAATACCTATGTGAAAATTGCTGGGAAATACACATAAATGAAGGCAGTAAATAGTTATTTTAGAGTGTTACACTGGAATATTGTAAATATATAAATTCTAGATGTTGATACAGCGATTAAAAGCAAAACTAATTGGCATTATTATTCCTCATCAATTCCATTGTTTAAATATTTGTAAAAATGAATTAGGCCTGAAAGTGTATATTTTGCTTTTATTATTGTACTAGCTATATACATTGTATCTGTGGTGTAACTGCCCTATTACATAAATACAAATTACAGCAAATAAAATAGGGTAGTAAAAGATATGTTTGTCACAAATATGTACTCCTTACACAGAGGAGACAATATGTGAAAATTACTGGAAAATTAACTTAGATGAAAGCAGTTAATAGTTATTTTGGAATGTTACACCAGGATATTGTAAACCTGTGACCTTAATATCTCGAAACAGAGGGATTGAAAGCAAAACCAATTAGTATTATTATTCCTCTCTTTAATTACAAGCAAGTTCTTGAAGTAAGAATAATCGAGTGAATACAGTAGTGAACAAAGAATACATACACTGCCAGTACATATACCAAAGCTAGACCTTCAAGAGAATTTATTTGCGGAATATAATGTTAAATATTTATAAAAAAGCACTAGGCCTGAAGATGTACATTTTGCATTATGTACTATTACACTAGCCATATTCATTGTATTTTGTAACTGTTGTATTAAATTCAAATTACAGAAAATAAAAAAGGATAGCAAAACTTAAGTTTTGAACATTCAGATATAGTGCTTACTGAGGATCCAGTAATCTCACATTTGAAAATAGCTGAAATTGGCTGAAACAACGAAAACTGTTTCTATTCTGGTCATTCTTAGAAGTTGCAATAAATTTCAACTGTCCATATATTCTGAATGATATTTCAACCACTTTCAGTTTATATTAACCATTGATATACTTTGTGATGAAAGAGGAAAAAGTTTGCTCTAATTACAATAAAAAGGATGCATTGATGCATACATTTATATTGTAGAGACCAAAAGTGTAAGAATTTGAGTAAATTAGACTTACGCATGATAGAAATTCCTGAAGAGGCATGTAAGGTCATCAGAGGTTTGTGTGGAGATGCTATAGAAGTTGAATGCATGGCCAATTGTATGCATAACTGAAAGAAAGAATTGTCCAGAATTACTGTTATATTAACATTTAAGGTGAAAATGTTAAAACAGAAAATAAAAAAGAAAAGAATAAGACAACTTACTAGTGAAGAAAAGAGCCCACCATGCAACATATTTGTGAAATTCAACTGCAGAATCAAATGGTATATAAACATGAAGGGCAGTATCACGCAATATAGTGATAGTGTTTCGACACATTGTAACCAGCAAGGTAGAATAAGTGAACATCATTGCTGATGCTGCACCTCTGGTGACAGTAACCCCGTAGCCAGCAATTCTTCTCAGACCTGAATGTTCACGCTCCACAGAGTAATCTGTAACATGCATAAATATTACCGGTGACAGAAATAATAAATTTATCTTTAAAAGTCAAAAGATCAATACAAAACCAATTATTGAAAAGCATAAGTTCAGCAAATATCTTATTCCTTTTTAATCTTTTATTACTTGAGCTTTTAAATTAATGATGTTGCACAGAAAGAACTCCAGTTTCTATAGTTAACTATGGCCCATGGTAGAATGTTTTCACAGTTAATATCTGGATTTAGTATGCTTCCATCTTATGCTACACTCCTTCAGTTTTCAATGCTTTAAGGTGTATGCAAGGAAAACTATATTAAACCTTTAGTACAGGAATTGTCATTAATAAGAATTAATTTTAATGAACAGTGGTGTATACATTACCATACTAAACGACATGCAATAAAACTGTACTTATATTGATAGTCAACATAAATTCAATGCCATGGCCTGGATTTGAATCACGGATCAACTGGTTTCCGTCCAGTCGCTCTTATCCATTGAGCTATCATGGCCAATTTGCCGTCATGACAAATTCTCCAGTTGACTCATATATTTCTGCGGTAAACCACTAGGGACTCTCGCATTGACTATCAAAAAATCTTAGCCTGTAAATCTTATCCAAAATCTTAGCCTGTATACGGCTAGTGTGAAGAAATGATTAATTTCCATCAATTAACTTAAATAATAAGTTAAATGTTGAAACCTGGAACTCAAGTACTTACAATAGTAAGTTGCCACAAATGGTGTATCTCACATGCGAGAGCCCCTAGTGGTTTACTGGGGAAATATGAGTCAACTGGAGAATTTAATATCATGAGGGCAAATTGGCATAAAAACAACATAAACAGGGACAATGAAAGACATTTCCACGCTATTTGGCAAACATGATAAGAGCATGAGGATTGGTGGACCATCAGCCAATGAGATCAAGAGGGCTGGCCCAAACTTCCACAGCCAAGGTATAAACAAACGAGCAGCCACCAGTCAGCACAGTTCTTGCAGTGCTGTCAAGAAGAGGAGTAACCCTGAAGAAGCCCTACATAGTAGGGTGAAATGTTGGCAACAGCAAGCAACCAATACGCGGCCTTCCCAAGAAGACTTTATTACTATAAATTCATTATTAATTTGTAACTGAAGTATGTTTCGAGTTCCCTTGATTTTTTTTCCTTGTTGAGAAAAAGTCCATGTACGTATATATTTTCATCTTGTATATGTGCATCTTTGTTTTCTTGCCTGTTCTGTTACAAATGTCAATAATTCTGCAGGCATTCTTGTGTATATGATGCATGTTTTTGCTGAAATCTGTCATTTCACAATGATTCTTGACAGATTATGGAAACCTGGCATAAGCTGAAGAGCTGAAAACATGTGAATATAAACATGCAGCTGCAGTTCAGGACTTGTTCAGTATATAGTGTAACTAACCTAACCCATATATGTGTTTGGAGGAATTTAGTAACAGTGACATCAAAATTAATTTCAGAAACTATTTGTAGTTGGTTTATTAATACTTGTCACTTACTTATTGACGTAAGTGATGAGTATTAATAAACCAACTACAAATAGTTTCTGAAATTAACCTAACCCAACCTAACCATTAGCTGTCTTAAGATTTTGGAGAACCTATCAGATAGAGAATGCAGTTAAGCTGTATACCAGCTTTTCGTGATCTATATAGAATCTTCAAGAATTGGATTTCAGCAGAAGCCTAGGACAGGCAGTCTCAACTCAATGCACTGTGACATCATACCCTTTTGCCTAATACCAGAGCGTGTGGAAGTGGGCAGAAATGAAGGTCAACAGAGGTAGTAACAGCCAGTGTCGGAGTAATTGTAAGATTTGCCATATCAGATCCTTTGAATATTGCCATTTCTATACTTCATAAGCCGACACTGTACACTAGTTATGCACATCTGCTGCTGCTGCTGCTACACTCAAATAATCAAGTGTAACACAGTGTCCCCGTGCTAGCACAGATATGCTGATATAGCCTGCTGCCCATATTTCTCTGAGTTGAGGCTGCCTGGCCTAGGACTTGTAATCTTAATAGTAAATCAATGGGCTAAATTTACAAGCCGTAGCATTTCCGACGCATAGCAGTTGATGAAACTACTCTTTGTAAACAGAAAGGAAGGTCACTAAGTGTAGCATTCCCTAAGCAGTGTTGGTCTGCCATCTATTGGGGTTGTATTAGTTCAACTTGTCATAAAATCTAAAGCTCTGCATAGTAGCTTTCTTGCCAACATTTGCACATTGTAGAAGCCAGTCACGTGACTTGGGGATTCATGGCTGTACAAAATCATGGCTTCTTCCAGCAAAGTTGCGTGTTGTGCAGAGTGCAGATTTATTAGCAGAATTTGAAGCACTATCATCCAATTTATCAGATTTTGAGTTTGATAACAGTGAAAGTGAAAGTTGTAATGAAGATAATGTTATAAATAGTGAGAGTGGTGACAGTGATGTACGATCTGAATGCACACATGCTAAAAGAAGATACATCGATTCTTCCTTTCAGTGGCAACAGGGCACATTCAGGCCAGTAATTTACTTTTGATGAGCATAATTCAGGTATGCAAGGAGATTTGAATGAAAATTTCACAGTGGCTAATATTTTCAAGTTATTCTTTCTATTGCATATTAGGTATCATATTGCGAACAAGAGCAATAAGTATTTTACTTTCTTGTGTGAGAAATTGCCACTTGTCTATAGACGAGTTTTGCAGCTTGTTACTTGCACAATAAGTTGTCAGAGGAAATAAAAGGTATACAAGTGACAGATATATTTAAAAGAGTTAAAGAAGTTCTGTATAAATGGTAGATGATTTACACTTGAGGAATACTTAAGCAGATAAGTAAAATATTAAATTAGTGTTGATTTTTATACAGATTTTGTGTAAAAGTAAATACAGAAGATTAGGCAATTATATTAAAACTTTTACCTTTTAGCATCAGTTAATTTTTAATATAAAATTGTAATAAATTTTATTTTACTGTATGTATTTGTAAAATGTACTATTGTATTAGACTTTATATTAATTTGTAACATTTTCAATCATATTTGTAATTCATATTTATAGCTTTGAAAATTATTGTACATAAACTGTATTTTTGACGATGCCATGAGTCTGGCTGACTCCTACAGCAGATAAACAAACAAAAAAACTTGGACAGATACTTCTCCTGAAGAACTATACATTTTCTTTGGCTTGACAATGCTTATGACCAGAATAAAGAAGCATACAATAGCAGAATATTGGACAAAAAATCCCCTTATTGCCACTCTGCAATTTTCAGACTACATGTCCAGGGATCGATCTTTTATTTATAAGACTTTTACACTTCAATGACAATAAAGCACAAGATAAAGGAGACAGATTGCACAAATTGAGACCTGTTATTGAATATTTGACATAGTTTCAGTGAATTATTCTCACTATTTCAAAACCTCTGCATTGACGAAAGCTTTATGCTATTCAAAGTTTGCCTTTCGTTCAAACAATACATCCCTTCGAAAAGACACAGGTTTGGTGTAAAAGTGTGCTATGTGGTTGTCAGACTGGTTATATTCTAAACTTCATTGTGTACACAGGCAATATCACAGAAATTGTTGATGACTGTGACCTTGGGGGGGGGGGGGGGGCCTGTGGTACAAACCCTTGCTACAAAGTACCTGCATAAAGGCTACACCTTTGGCTAGACATTGGTGCTCCAGTTCTCTTATTTATAATTGGCTTCAAATAAATGGAACAAATGCTTGTGGCACTGTAGAAGGAACAGGAAAAGAATGCCAAGACTTGGCAAAATTAGAGAAGGGACAGTTAGCATCTGCACATACAAGCAATATGTTAGCAATAAAGTGGTTGGACAGACGAGACGTGTGCATGCCAACTACTTTCCACACAGACTCAATGATACCGACAGGCAGAGTGGACAAAAATACAAACATGCAAATAATGAAACCTGACTTGTGTTATGGACTACAACAAGAATATGGGTCATATGGTTGACAGGTCAGATATGATAGGCTGCCTCAAGTGTGTAAGGAAGACTTTGAAGTGGTATAGGAAATTCTTCTTTCATCTGTTAGACATGATACTTCTAAATGCACACTCACTATAAAATTTCAAAACTGGTAAGAATGTCACACTAGCTGACTTTCAACTTACTCTAATTACCAAACTTTTCCAAGAATTCCATATAACAAGACTAACAAGTAAACCTGGGAGGCCTTTATCTGGTGACCAACCCACAAGGTTGACAGGGCAGCATTTTATCTCACTAATAACATCAACACCAAAAAAAAAAAAAAAAAAAAAAAAAGCCTGCCAGAAGATGTTGTGTGCTCCAGCATGATTCTTGACCAGAAAAAAAGAACAGACAAAGTATATATGTGCCAAATGCAATCTGAGTTTGTTTACACCCCTGTTTTGAAATTTACCATTTTCAAATCAGATTTGAAAGTAGAGGTGGTAATTTCTTATGTATAATTTATAGCCAAATCTGCTTCATACTCAGAATACTAAATACATTAAAATTTGGATACCCCGGAATTGTTAATAAATTTCTGTTGATCAATATTTTAGCAAAGTGTCACTTTAAAAATTAAGACTTCAAAATTCAGATGATTATATAGCAGCTTTTCATTAATGTTTTCTATTTTGGCCCTTGGACAACCCTTTGTAAAGTGTGTTGCGTGTGGTATCTTTTTCCTATTTTGAAACTTTATATTTATTTAATTGTTACATCAGCATTCATCTACAACAACTTTGAGTTTCAGGAGATATGTTATTTCTGCATGTTATTTTAAAAAATATACTAATTGATGTTTATCTAAAATAATTCAGCAAGGAGGGTCTGTGAGCTTGTTAATACTTCAGCAGCGAAATGGTTAAGAGTCTTCTGTGTATGATATCATTCGATTCATTATTAAAATATCTCCTCTTATGTTTCTGATATGACTTAACATTGGAGGACATAAATTACTCTCTCCTATTATATTTATTATTATAACATATTACAAAGGAATTGACCAGCTAGGAAATAAATATGCGATTTTTATCTTTTTAAATATTAAAAGCAGAAGCATTATTAACAGTGAAGTATTCTTCATATTTAAGTTTGATTTATGAGTCACTAGGTTTACACTCAAACTTCACTTACTTGTTGTTGTATAATTGAAACGTTTTCAAGATCATTTGATCTCATCCTCAGCTGTTTGGTGACTAAATGAACCTTCCTCTTCTTCCATTAAATGAAGTATTAAAACTTAGTGCCCCTAACACCAGATGGCAGAGTGATCGGAGCTCCGTAGTAGTGGAAGAAGAGGAAGGTTCATTTAGTCACCAAACAGCTGAGGATGAGATCGAATAATCTTGAAAACATTTCAATTATACAACAACAAGTAAGTGAAGTTTGAGTGTAAACATAGTGTGACTTTGTGGGTTCGTGAAATGAAAAGTCCAATTTCACCACTCAAAAATGTTCTTTATTTCCACCGACTTACAGTTAAACTCTTGCCAATTACACAGAATTGCGTACTGCACACAATTACAATTCACCAGTTCGTCCGTTACAATTTCACTTGTACTCGCGATTACTTAAACTCCGATGCACATGCACAATCTTCTTGTTCATTAACACGGCGCTCCCTTTGCTAGCACGTCACTGACTAACACTGCCTTCTTACACCAAGAACTGTCCTCACTCACACACTAAACTTCTGACTAGCTGCAGCCCTTTTTATAGGCATCTCGCCGTCTTCTCGGCTTTTCTTGTTCCCAGGCGAAGATTCCAGAAGTTTGAAAGATCCCGTAATTTCCAGAACAGGTGGAAGAGTAACAGACCGCACAATCATGTTTTTTTTCCCCAGCCATCCCTGTCACCACTATAAGACGGACGAGGGGGAGGCGTGGCTAACACGGACCTCCCCTGTCTTCCGCTCTCAGCTGCTTCCATAGGGTGTTCCAAAGCCCGGGTGACAATAGTGACTCATAAATCAAACTTAAACTTTTATCCTTTTGTTTTTGTTACCATTAGAAATGGATTACAGCAATGTTACAAAGGTGCACTGATTGTAATTAATGCATGGAAGTGTTTAGTAGGTGACCCAACAGTATTCACATAGGGGACTAAGGTTCAATTCAGTTCACCATCAATTTTAAGCTTCTTTAAAAACCATTTAGAGTCTCAAACATATTTATGATCATTAACAATCATTCATGTTTTTATTTTATATTTATTGCCATGATCAGACACCTCTTTTAGCTCAAGGCATGCACATAGTAATTCCATGTGTGCTTGGGTGTTACTTATAGAATTAAATCAACTTTAGAACTCAAATTAAACACAATTAGAAAATTGGGAAATCTTAATAGGTTTGTGAGAAATGAATGCTGCAAAGCTGGACCGGTCATGTAGTAGTCTACTAATGATAATTAAAGAATGTTATCAATTGAAATGCAACCTGATTTTAAAAAAAATCTGCTGTGATATATTCACTCAGTTTTCTCTATCAATGACAATTTAATATATGTACTTATATAATGTTTATATAAAGTGATTCTCCTATGTATGGTATGATGTACACATTTTTGCTTATAAATGATTAATTTAAACACGTGCTTAGTTACAATATGCAAAAACATTTGAATATTTATTCAGTTTACAAGCTCTTGTAGTAGAAAAAACAAAAAACAAAGGTAAAAGCAAAAGCCCAAATTTGCAAGCATGTCTGTCTGTTTTATTCGTCTGATCATATCACTGAGCAGCGCTCTAGAACATTGAACATATCATACAGAAAACAACCCTCACCAAATCTACATAAATCATTTTAACTATCACCACCATACATCAAAACATGTTTTTTTTTTCCTTCTAATTTTTAATTTTTGTTGTTTTTATCACACCACCAAACATAACACAACATTTTAAGAACTATTACTACTACACATAATATTATAAAATAACTTATCCGAGAAAATATGACAACCATTCATTTATGGAGATAATACATTAAACCAAATACAGTGATTCAGTACATTCCCTTTATTGCACATGACACACAATCATCCATAAATTCCTGTACCGAGTAATAGGCTTTGCTGCATAGGTAGTTTTTAAGAGCAGACTTATACTTATCTATTTTTCCTGGAGATAGTAATTTTAAGAATTTTGGAAGTGCATTGAATATTGACACATTTATAATATACTCCTTTCTGGAAACAAGTCAATCTAGCACTGGGTTTATGTATATCCTTTCTTTGTCCAGTATGTATGCCATGTATATTCACATTTTGTGTAAAGTCTTGATTTTTGATATGGAAACACATAAGCATAAAGATATTTTCACAAGGAATGTTAAAATATTCAGGCTTTGAAACAGACCCTTTCATGGAGGTGTAATGTTGATGCCACATATCGCTCTGATGGTTCTTTTCTGCAATATAAAAACTCGCTTACTCTACCAAGTTAACCCAGAATATCAAACTATATTTCATTATAGAACAAAAATATGCATAGTATACCTGTTCTAATGTCTGAATTAAGCAAAAAGAGTTCAAAGACCTAAGCACAAATGTAGCCGATTTCAATTTGGGTATGATACTCTCTATACAAGATTTACAATTAAGATTTGCATCAACCGCCAACTCAAGAATTTAATGAGTGAAGTTTGATGAGCACAGCCTTATCAGAGCCTGTGCACAGAGAAAGATTTTCCGAACTGTAGGCCTCAAACCTCAAGACCTTAGTTTTGTCAATATTTAATGTGAGTTTATTCGCTTTAAACCAATTGCATATAGTGCTGAACGCATTATTCAGTTTTAGTGCAAAATCATGTAAGTTGCTGCTATTCACTATTATGCTAGTGTCATCAGCAAACAGGAGAGTAATTGTGATGCTTCTCATTGCTAAGGGGAGATCGCTCATATAACTTAAGAAGAGTAGCGGCCAAGAATTGAACCTTGTAGAACTCGATGCTTAATGATCTCCCAGTCAGAACTCTGTCACTGATGAGAATTCTTTCTTTCAACCCTTTGCCTCTTGTTCTCCAAATACGATTTAAACCAACTAAGGTGCAACCTATTAATCCCATTCAATAATGCATTCAAACTTGGAAACATAAAGTATGTATGAAAACAACTAATGCTTTGTAAATATTTTTATATATTGTATATCTTGATGAGATGTTTCTATCTTTCTCTTTAAATATTTAATCAGATAAAGGGAACTTAACATGCTATTGCCAGAAAATTCAGGCTATAAATTTTATTTCTGATAAGTGTGTCTAGCATGTAATATTTTGATCAAAATTATTAGATGCTGTTTTTAAGAAAATAAAACTAATACACCTGATTCTTAAATCTTCATATCATATCCTTGAAAGATGCTGGAATTAAATATCAATTATGGTATAGATTTGACATTGCACACACACGCACATGCACACACGCATGCACCAACGCACACCAATGTGCACCAATGTGCACCAACGCACACACATTTACCGAAAATACTTTTTATTTGGAATCAGAGGACCTCAAAGCATGTAATTCTATGGAGATCTTATCAAATTTTTGTTAGAAAATTGAATCAATGTAGAAGTTCATTTCAAGAAGACTATATTACGAGGGCAGTCCAGAAAGTCCCAGACATTTTGACCTAACGTGGCCACAAGTAGAGATAGAGGCACCATCTTGGTGTCAGAGCATTCCTATATTCAGTACACATCCAGCTGTGGTAGTGTGACGACCGTGCCTTTCTTACTGTACTCTGAGTTGTTAAAATGAGCGCTGCAATAGAAAATCCAGCCACTTGTGAAGTGCGGTCTGTGATTAGATTTTTGTTGGCTAAATAGAACAAACCAATTGAATTATTAAATTATAAATGAGTCGTATTTATTGCACATTGGCTTCACTTATGTACAAGTAATTAAATAATTATTTTTAACAAGTAATTTAATAATTATTTTGCTTCACTGTGGTGTTCCAATACAGTTAAATTTCGATAAACCAATTGAAATTTATCATCAACATTGTGATGTTTACAGGCAGGGAATAATAAGTGAAAGCTGAGTCAGGCAATGGTGCATTGATTTAAAAATGGCCATACCAATGTTCATGATGATCACAGTGATAGACAGGCGACAGTGCACCTCCACACATGGCAATCATACCCAAACACTCTTGGATGGTTTTGGATGGGAGGTGTTTGACAGCATGGATTTGGCATGGAGTGACTACCACCTCTTCCCAGCGATGAAGAAATGGCTTAGTACACAATGCTTTGATATTGATGAACTGCATGCTGGTGTAAACCAGTGGCTGAAATTGCAGGCGACAGATTTCTACAGAGAGGCTATTGGAAAACATGTGCCACAGTATGATAAATGCCTCAATTTGAATGGTGATTATGTAGAAAAATAGCTCGAGTGTACCTTTCAAATGTAGTTTATAAATGTTGATATTTTTATTTTGTTAATTGTTTATTTCAAAACATTTTGAGTCTTTCTGGATTACCCTCTTGCCATGGTAGCTCTAGCTCAAGCAGTAAGGGCATCAGGTTCAGAATTCTTTGGTTTGAATCCTGATGGTGGCATGGAAATTTTAGTCTAATTAAACTTACCCGCTCAATGCCTACACACAGCTGGCATTAAAGAACATTAATCACAACTTTATATAGTGATTATAAGACTCTATATATAGGGTGTTTCAAAAGTCTCTTTAAAGTGCTATAAATATATTTGAGAGAGGATAAAAGCAAAAGAACTCATATTGGTCAAGTAAGGAGGTTTGGTTTTCTTTGTTTCTTTTTTTTTTTCCTCTCTTTTTCAGTTCACCATTATCAAGGATAGTTTTGTTGAATAAAACATTAATAATTTTATTCATATTGCTATAAGAATTTGTAAGTTATAAATTATGGTTCTATCACTAAATAGAATGCAGCTGATTCAATTCTATTATGAAAGCAAGAGGAGGTTTTTTTCAAGTTCTGAGAAAGTTTGGAACTATCAACAATTAATTTAAGAGCAGGCACATGCTGCATTAGGAAGTTTGAGGAAACTGTTCTATTGCTGATGAGAGATTGAAGCCCAAAGGTAATCAATGTCACTGTTGCTGAAATGCTTCATGCAAATGAAGTAAATAGACATAATATTATGGATTTAGTAGTGTTGCAGCTTCAGATCAGTAATACCACAATTTGGAGAATACTGAGAAAACATCTTAGCCTGAATCCATGTAAACTGAAACCAGTGTTTCTTTTCAAAGGAAGTGGCAAGTGAGACAGATATGATTTTGCTTCATTTATGTTAGCAGAGATTCAAATTAATAATGAATAGCATGCTTTGTCATCCCCAGTTGACGTAGTCACCCCACGGTATGGCCCTTTCCATAGCTGCTGAAGCTTGTGACAACATCCTTTAATCCCGTTAGAGCAATACAACCACATCAGATATCAAACCTCGGATGTTGCCTTGCTGGTCGTACTGGGTCTTCATCCGGTCACTCGCTAAGTGGTTGTTGATAGGCCATCTCATTGCTTTGTGAATTTGGTCCACAAGGTTTTCCTTGTAATCAACCATTGGCTGTTCTGTCCCAGGGGGGGCTCCCGAACATGATTGCATGGAAGATGCAACTCTCTGCCAAAGACCAAACTGGCTGGCATCATCCTGATGGGTCATGGGGTAGATGAGCAGTTGGCCATTAGGAAAAGTGGCACCCTGACATTCCAGTGCCTCTGGTAGTGTGCCATGACCTTCCTCAGGTACTCTTCTAGTGTCTTGTACCTCTCAATCATACTGTCCAACTGTGGGTGGAGAGCTATTCTGCAGGTCTTGTGCATTCCCAAGTTGCTCTAGCACCTCTCTCATCAGGTTTGATGCAAAGTTTGTGCTGTGATCACTGTGTTGTTCCAGTGGCACTCTGAAGTGGCGGAACAGTAGTTCACGAGGCAATCTGCAATCATCTTGGCCAATGGTTTGGTATGGTTTACACCTCAAGGCACATGATGAAGTAATCCATGACTACCAGCAGATATTTAGATATTTGTTGCCCCTGACAGACACACTAAATTGGTCCAGCAATGTCAATGATTATGGTTTAAAGATGATCCCACCTTATATTGCTGCATGTCGCTCCGTGTTCTGAGGGCCCTGACTTGCCACACACACATTGCTGACACCATCTGTCAGCATTCATCTGTAGCCTTAACCAGTAGTACCTCTGTTGGAGCTTTTGATTGTTCATTTGGATCTAAAATGCCTTCTCAAGGAATGCACATATATTTCCATCAGGACGTCTATATTCTTACTCCAAGGAAGCACCAGCTTCTCTCTCTGGGTCTGCTCATTGGGTGACCCTCAAATTTTGTTTGTTGATCTTCAGAGTCCCACTGGGCTCAGTAGGGCTTATACTCACTAATCCTTGGTATAATGTCTTCTCAGTATGGCCCATATCAGCTTCTCCCTCCTCAGGACTGCCCGCCTCGTTAGCGTAGATGGTAGTGTAGTACGAATCTCGGTTAGGGTGAGTTACCTGGATAAGGTTTTTCCCTGGGTTTTCCCTTATCCTGAAAGACGAATGTCAGGTAGCTCTAAGCTCCATGGACCCTGGGCTCATTTGAGCATCATTTCACCCATTTCATTCATCGTCCGATATGACGTAACGTTGGAGGACGTAAACTACAAAAATAAATAACTCCTCAGGACTGCACTATTCCATCCATCCTCAGGCATCTCAAACTGTATTGACAGCTGCATTGCTCCCTTCCTCTATCCTAGTGCATGGCCGTACCTCTCCAGGCAGTCTTCCTTAATAAGGAATGCACATTGCAGTGCCTTCTTCTGATTTTCTGATGTGAAGTTGTGCTCTTGGAATCTCTGGACCCAATGAGATGTCTGGCCTTCAAGATTCTTGAAACTCAATAGCCAGATGAAGGTGGAGTGGTTAGTAGAAGGATTGGCTGACTGTACAGGTATTGTGGAAATGTTCCAGTGCCTTCGCTACTGCCAGGAGCCCACACCAGATAATTCAGTATTTCTTTTCAGCTTTGAAGAGTCTTACTCTAGTAGGCTATTACTTACTCCTGTCTGTCCTGGACATCCCCAATGCTGCTGTTGGTTGTTAGTGTCCACGATGAAATTGCTACCCATTTGTTGAAAATGTAAAACTGGCGCACTGCAGAGTGCTGACTTAAGTGCCTGGAACATGCCCTTGCCCTCCTCCTTCCACATTTAAGGTTGCTGTTCTTCTGTTAGATGAGTAGGGGCTTTGCAATGTTGGAGAAGCTCCTGATGAACTAGTGTTAGTGTCTGCATAGACCCAGAAAACTGCTTAACTTTTGCTTATCCTTTGGGCAAGGCTAATCCCTCATGGTTTGAGCGTTCTCCAGATCCTTGGCCACCCCAGTTTGTTATATGTGGCCCAAGTAGCAAATGTCCTTGCAGAAGAGCTGACATTTTTCTGTTCAGCTTCCGGTTGGCTGCTTACAGTCGCTGAAGTACCTTGCTTAGGTTCTACAGATTATCCTCATATGTGCTGCCAACCATGATGAGTAGTCCAATTATAGCAGGCAGGCCCCTCATCACTGGCTCTACTAGGTGCTGGAAGGTAGCTGACACATTACAAAAGACAAAGGACATAACTGAACTGCCGTGGTGTTGGCCTATTGAAAATGCTGTCTTCTCCTTCTCTCTGGAATCTAAAGACCACCTGTAAGTATCCAAATTTTAAGTCCATGTTTGAAAACCATTGGGCACAAGGCCATCTC
>JAUKNK010000072.1:0-25000 GCA_030765055.1 Mantis religiosa | reverse complement strand
ACAGCATTTTTCAGCATTCCCTACCGTAAAAAGTCTACAGGGTCAAATCTGGTGAACGGCCCTGCCAAGATACAGGTTCTGTTTGTTCAATCCAGTGATTTAGAAACCATTAAGAGAAGCTGTAGAACTGTGTGCATTATTGGCTGGACAGGCATGTTGATACCACAGGTGGTTCCTCCTAGTATGCAGAGGAATGTCTTCTATCACCTGTGGAAGATGGTCTGTTAGGAGGCTGTGATACTTGGGTGAGTTCAGTATTTCTTCTATGAAAAAAGTACCCATGAGCTTATGGTTCACCATACCTTACTACATTTAAACTCCATGGATGCTGACATTCCATCTTATGAAGCCAATGGAAATTGTCAGGAAACCGATGTTCCTGCAGTTTACCTGACCATGATCAGTAAATGTTGCTTCATAACTAAACAAGGTACTTGAATCTGAGGTATTATGTCTTAATGCCCATGTACAAAAGTTAACACAATTCTCAAAATCATTTTCATGCAGCTCTTGATGAAGAGAGATGTGATAGAAATGGGACCTATGTTGATGGAGAATGTGAAGCAAATTTGTCTGACTCCTGCCACTTCCACGTATGATTGCATGTCAACTAACTGCAGATCTACTGAAACAGCAGCCGAAACATTTCTCCCTCTTTTCCAGTCTCTTGTTTGTTTCTGTTAAGTTTTTTAGGTATTACACTACCACTTTTCATGTAGCTGGTTGAAGATATGTATAATTGCAGAGATGGCAAATGGTTATTAGTATTGTGACTTTGTGGATTCATGAAATGAAAAATCCAATTACACCACTCAAAAATGTTCTTTATTTCCACTGACTTGCAGTTAAACACTTGCCAATTACACAGAATTACGTAATGCACACAATTACGATTCACCAGTTCGTCCGTTACAATTCCACTTTACGCTCATAATTACGTAAATTCTTCCGTTGCACATACAGTCTTCTCGTCCTTACACTAGCACTGCACTCTTACGCTGTTTGCCAAGAACTCTCACTCACTCATTGAAGCTCCTTTTTATAGGAATATGACTATTTTTCTAGAAGTCTCTGGTTTCCGTGAATCACCGCGAAAGTTCCAGAGGACAGGGGAAGGGGAAGGGGAAGGAGGCGGCCAGCGACAAGTGACATTTCCCTAATCACCCCTCAGTTAGTGACTGAGATTAATGGGGGGGAGTGGCTCGGCTGCCCTGGTCCCTTCTCAGCTGTCGTTGGTTTTGCTTTCCGCTAATTGGGTGACACTGCTCCCTCCTCAAAGCTGGTCGTCCCGAACAGCACCATCGTAGCGGGCTAGACGATCCAGGTGTACCACCAACATCTTCCCTCGGGGAACCTTCTGGATGCGGTAGACCACGTTGTTAATCCTCTTCACCACCCAGTACGATCCTTGCCATGGCTGCTGGAGCTTCGGGCAGCGTCCCTTGCTCTGGGTAGGACGGTACAACCAGACCAGGTCACCTTGCTGGAACCCTTGGCTGTTGGCTTGCCTGTCATACCTGGTCTTCATGCAGTCGCTCGCCTTCTGGATGTTCTGGTGAGCCATCTCGTGCATGTCGTGGAGATGGTCCACCAAGTTCTCCACATACTCGTTCACCGGCTGCTTCGCCTCCAGAGGGCTTCCAAAAGCCAGGTCACAAGGGAGGTGTAACTCTCGGCCAAACATTAAGCTGGCTGGCATCATCCCAGTTGTGTCGTGTGTAGACGAGCGGTAGGCCTGCAAAAACAGTGGCATCTTGACATCCCAGTCTCGCTGATGGCTGGCCACGACCTTCCTCAGGTGTTCCTCTAAGGTCTTGATGTATCTTTCGACCATACCATCGGACTGGGGATGTAGAGGCGTCGTGCGGGTCTTGTTCACCCCAAGCCTTTGTAGTGCCTCCTTCATTAGGTTGGACTCAAAGTTGGTACCCTGGTCACTGAGTAGCTCTAACGGCACCCCAAATCGACAGAACACTTGCTCCACGAGGCAGTCTGTGATTGTCTTTGCCTTTTGGTTTGGGATGGCATACACCTCCGGCCACTTGGTGAAGTAGTCCACGACCACCATTAGGTACTTGTTGCCTCGGTCGGAAACTGGGAACGGTCCAGCAATATCAACGGTGATCCGTTCGAATGGCGCTCCGACGTTGTACTGCTGCATGCGACCCCGGCTCCTAGTCTGGGGGCCACGACTCGCCGCGCACACGTGACACTGACGGCACCATCTCTCAGCATCTGCTCGGAGTCTCAGCCAGTAGTAGCGCTGCCGTAGTTTGTCGATCGTTCGGTTCGTTCCCAGGTGTCCTCCCGAAGTACCGGCGTGCACTTCCAAGACCTCCGGGACCTTACTCCGGGGAAGTACCAACTGTTCTCTCTGCGTCTTCCCATCGGGTGATTCCCAAACCCGGAACAGCACGCCCTCTCTGGTCTTCAACGAGTCCCATTGGGCCCAGTACGACTTTTAGGTGGCGCGATGTCCTCCCAGGTTGGTCTCTTCCCTGCCTCCACTTCCCTCAAGAGTGGCTCCAAGTCTGCGTCCGCCAACTGCCCCCTCCTCAGGCTGCGCTATCCCAGCCGTCCGCAGGCACTGCCACAACTACTCGGACTGCTGCGGCACGCTCCTTCTCTTCCACTCTTGTGCACTGGCCGCACTCTTCTGGACAGGATCTTCGGGACATGGCGTCTGCGTTACCGTGGCTCTTCCCTCTACGATGTTCCGAGGTGAAGTCGTACTCCTGCAGCCTCTGGACCCAACGTGCTGTCTGGCCTTCCAGGTTCTTAAAGCTCAATAGCCAGGTTAGGGCGGAATGGTCAGTCCTCAGGTGGAATGGCTGACCGTACAGGTACTTGTGGAAGTGCTCCAAGGTCTTTACTACCGCCAATAATTCTCGTCGGGTGACGCAGTAGTTCTTCTCTGCCTTGGATAGCGTCTTGCTGTAGTAGGCTATCACCCGCTCATGGCCATCCTGGATCTGCGATAGGACACCTCCAATGCAATGGTCGCTGGCGTCGGTGTCCACAATGAAGGCGCCACCCGGTTGTGGGGAAACCCAAAATTGGAGCACTGCACAGGTTCTCCTTTAGGTGCTGGAAAGCGTTTTCGGCGTCCTCCGTCCACACATAAGGCCGGTGTTCCTCTGTCAGGCGGGTGAGGGGTTTGGCGATGTTGGAGAACCCCTTTATGAAGCGGCGGTAATAACTGCACAGCCCCAGGAAACTGCGCAGCTCTTTCTTATCCCTTGGGCGAGGCCAATCTCTCACAGCTTGTCTTCTCCGGGTCTGTGGCCACTCCGGTTGCTGAGACTGTGGCCCAAGTAGTTCACTTCCTTGCGGAAGAGCTGGCACTTCTTCGCGTTCAGCTTCAAGTTGGTCGCCTGCAGCCTCTGTAGCACCTTACTCAGATTCTCGAGGTGATCATCAAAAGTCTTTCCGACGATAATGATGTCGCCCAGGTATAGCAGGCAGGCGTCGTAAGTCAGCCCTCTCATCACTGACTCCATGAGGCGTTGGAAGGTAGCTGGTGCGTTGCAGAGGCCAAAGGGCATAACCGTGAACTGCCAGAGCCCTTGGCCTGTCGAGAATGCGGTCTTCTCCTTGTCTCTTGGGTCTAGAGCTACCTGCCAGTAGCCCGACTTCAGGTCCAGGGTCGAGAACCACTGTGCACCAGCTGGCGTGTCCAGGGTGTCGTCAATCCGGGGTAAGGGGAAACAGTCCTTCCGGGTGACAGCGTTCAGCTTTCTGTAGTCTACGCAGAAGCGCAGCTCGCCGTTCTTCTTCGTCACCAAGACTACAGGGGAACACCAAGGGCTGTCCGACTCTTCAATCACTCCCCTGGATCTCATGTCCTCCAGCATGTCTCGTACCGCACCTTGCTTCGCCAGCGGAACGCGTCTATGTGTTTGCCGAATAGGCCGGGCGTCCCCGGTGTCGATGCGGTGAAGCACTTTGTCCGTGCGGCCATAGTCACTATCACCTTGGCTGAAGACGCGCTGGTATCGTCTTAGCAGTAGTCGAACTTTCTCCAGTTGCTCTGCGGTGAGGTGGTCGGCCGCCCTCTCCAGTAAGCGTTCTAGACGGTGCCCCAGGTTTTGCGTCGGCACCGGCTCCTGCGTCTTGTAGATTGCTGTTACGCTTACCACGGGCTCGCACGTTCCCAACTCCGTCCCGGCCTGGACGTCGTGATCAGTGTCCGTGGAATTTAGCAGTCTCACTGGCACCTCCTCTCGGCACGGCAGCAGTGCCCTGGCTACACACAGTCCGTGTACATGCGTCTTCTGGTCCAGCATCATGTTCCTGCTTCTCTGGCCCTCCAGTCGCGCCGTCACCACCACCTCGCTCCTCGCGGGGACAACCACGTCTTCGCTCAAGACGACCCTGCAAATTCCAAGGCGCTCTTCTGGTTGACGGAGTATAACCTCTTCTCCGTTGAGCCGCAGGACCTTCTTGCCGACGTCGACCGTCGCCTCATGGCTCCTGAGGGCATCCAATTCCAGTATCACCTCCTCAGCCACTTTAGCGACGAACACCCACAGACGTACGGTGCTCCTTCCCAAGGTCAGCTTCAGCAGGGCCTCCTCCATAGGTAAGGTGTCGCCCGATGCCGTGACAAGCTGGTATGGTCGGCTTGGCTTCCTTGTCGGCAAACCCTTCGCCACGTCAGGTCTGATGATGGTCACGGCCGCCCCGGTGTCCACCAGCACGCGGCACGGCTTTCCTTTTACCCAACCGTCCGCGATGAGGCTGTCATCCATACGCCGGCTGACGGCGCGCAGTGTCACTCGAGGGGATGGTGGTGATGGCGCCGACGTGCCCCTCTCCACGACGGCCCTTACTCGTTTTCCGGCTGCTCTTCCTGGTGTGGGCAGTCTCTCTGCAGGTGTCCGGGCTGTCCACACCCCCAACACAGGCCACTAGGTGTTCGCCGGCGTCCCTCGGCTGGTCTTCTGTCTCCGGTGAGTGGACACTCCTCGTTCTCGACGTCGGGATGGCTGTTACCTTGGCCGCCTCCACCCTTAATGCTGCTGGCGCCTCGTGGATGGTTTTATAATCGCCGAGCATTAGGCGCTGACGAATCTCCGTATCTCGTACCCCGTCCACGAATGTGTAGGCAGCTTCCCGGGATACGAACTCTGGTGGGAGGTCGACTAGGGCCTTGCTTGCTAGTTGTTCAACTGCCAGGGCGAACTCCTGCAGCGTCTCCCCTGGCTGCTGTGACCTTGCCTTCAGCTGGCTGCGGTACGCTGCGGCTAAGCGGTGGTTCCCAAAGCGATTCTCTAGGGCCTCCCAGATGTCCTTGGGTGCCGCCGTTGACTGAACCGGGTTCAGGACTTCCGCGGCCCGACCCTGGAGGCTGGCTATTAACTGTGTGGCCTCCTTTTCTGGTGACCATTTGTTGTGCTTGGCCACTATGTCGAACTGGCGGCGGAAGACTTCAAACGTTGGCGCGCCGTCATATTTCGGAGGTTTGACGCGCGCCGATGTTGTGTCGCGTCCCGGTGCGTCTTCCTTCAAATCCTTCAACCTCCTGCCGACGACGTCCTCCACCATGGCGCTCAGGGACTTGACGCTGTTGTCGGCCTTTCCTTCCAGCTCATAAACGCGGCTCGCCAGGTCTTCGACGCGCTCGCCTAACTCTGTGACGTCCTCTTTTACGCCGGCCAACTGTTCTTCAAACTTTGCGGCGAGAGCCTCGTTCGCCGCCTTCATTTCCGTGGCCAGACTGCCGTTCGCTGCCCTCATTTCTGTGGTTAACTCGGCCTTCATTTCTTCCATCTTCTCGGTAATGTTGTCGTTAGCCGTCTTCATTAGTTTCAGTTCCGCGGCCAGGTTATTTGTCGCTTCCGTTTTTGCTGTCAATTCGTTCATCTTCTCCAAAAGCATTTCCAATGCCGATTCCATGGCCATAATGTTCGGTGATGTTATCTTCCTGCTTCCTGACACCAGTGTGACTTTGTGGATTCGTGAAATGAAAAGTCCAATTACACCACTCAAAAATGTTCTTTATTTCCACCGACTTACAGTTAAACACTTGCCAATTACACAGAATTATGTAATGCACACAATTACGATTCACCAATTCCACTTTACGCTCACAATTGCGTAAATTCTTCCGTTGCACGTACACAGTCTTCTCGTCCTTACACTAGCAGTGCACTCTTACGCTGCTTGCCAAGAACTCAGACTCACTCATTGAAGCCCCTTTTTATAGGAATATCACTGTTTTTCTAGAAGTCCCTGGTTTCAGTGAATCACCGCGAAAGTTCCAGAGGACAGGGGAAGGGGAAGGAGGCGGCCAGCGACAAGTGACATTTCCCTAATCACCCCTCAGTTAGTGACAGATTAATGGGGGGGAGTGGCTCGGCTGCCCCTGGTCCCTTCTCAACTGTCGTTGGTTTTGCTTTCCGCTAATTGGGTGACAGTATGTTTTGGTATATACTGTACAAGAACAAACTACATTCTTTCTGCATTCCATACATCATGAGCATGTTGCTTTTTCTGCACTGGTACATCCCATCTTCCACTTAACAACCTACTGCTTGAACTATAACAAACTGACTAGAAAGTTGCAGTGCAATCAATGAGCAGAAGACATAATGTAAACAAACATAACAGCATCGTACTTAGCAACTAGGCAGGTTGAATGGAACAAGCAAGTGTTGGTTTCAAAATGCATAGTTAACGTTTCAAAATAAGATTTCTTCTAGTTTACTTGCACTAGAATCCTGCAAGGGATAAATACCATTGACATTGTAATTTACCTACTTTAATTTTGTTTATCTAACTAGACATTGTTTCATTTAAAAAATAGTATGTTTGTTAAAAAAAATACTTTACAAGTATTATTAAAAACCGTTTATAGGCTAAGAGTATGAGCCCCTGACTGCCAATCACTGCTGAGAAAATCACACACACATATCAATAGCACTTTCCATTTCTAAAACATTTCCAGTGCAAGTTTTACATGCTTCACACTGTATCCAGGAAGTCAGTTATGAGGGTAGTGTTAAACATGGAAAATTATCATCTCAAACTTGAATAACAATTTCTCATACCACTAAAACACTTGTCAAAGTTAAAAAATTCTTATTTTAAGAAATGAAATACCAATATGTGCTTCCAGGAAAATTTCAGACAGATTACCTTGAAGCTTGTTTTTGCTACTACAGGCAAATTAGTGGAAGAAATTGTTTCAGTAATTCTAATTTTGGAGTCAGAAAAGAAGTTGAAGATTATGAGTCTTGTGAAACTACCAGGGGCATTCAAAAATGATTAGCACTTTAACTTTTTTTTGTTTATAGGAACCATTTATTGAACAAACTAATTCAGGTAACATTACAGGTACTCTCCACCAATTTCTTGCACTTATTCCATCATTCTGATACCTGTTGTATATGCATAGCAAACCATTCTGTGGGGGTATTCCGGTGCCACTGATGGACAACTGCATGAAGTTCATCATTAGTGGTGAACTTTTTACCCTGCATGACCTCTATTATCGAGTCTAATGGGGCAATGTCACTAGGAGCCAAGTCGGGTGAATATGGAAGATGTGGCAGCACAGTAAACCCTAATGTACGAATGGTGGCCATGGTCTGACGTCTGGCATGTGGTCTGCATTGTCTTGTTGGCCACAGCCCCATTTTTGATGGCATTGTTGAATGCGTCAGCAGAGTTGTTGCATTGAATTGCAGTACCGCTCACTGTTGGTCATTGGGAGGGAGCCAATCCATCAGCAGTATACCTTCCTGATCCCAGAACAGTTGCCATGTGTTTCCGAACGGTCTGGCCATGACTTCTGGCGACGAGGGCTCGCAGCATGCTTCCACTCCATAGACAGGCATTTCTTTTCCAGAGTTTTGTGGAAAAGCCATGACTCGCTGATGGTGACCAGTTTCGCAAAGAATTCCTCTGGATCTGCACTATAATGTTGCAGCAACTGTTGGCATACCTCCACACACTTGTTACTGCGCATTGGTGAGGGTATGTGGCACCCATTGTGCACCCACCTTTTTTATCATCAAATCTTCATGAATTATGGTGTGGAGGATTCCCCATAATAGACTTGCTGCCTTCATTAATTCATAAAATGTGATTTGCCTGTTCTTCAGTATCAGGTGACTTAACAAGCTGGGTATTGTTTGGTTTGTGTGCAGTTGCTGGACACCCAGTGCTTTTGCGTTTTTCAGCACAGTCCCTGCCATCTTTGAATTCGGACACCCAACGAAATACGGACCTGCAACTTGGTGCAGACTCCCCACATATGACCAAAAACCTCTTGTGGATGTCTGAAGCAGTCACTCTTTTCTTCCAGAGAAACCGCACAGTCCACCTTTGCATGTGCTTATCTGCTTCCATGTTATTTCATAGATGTCCACAAGAGTACTCATAAGACGGTACATTTGCTGCTCCAGTGCACCATCTATGGGAAGTAGCAACATGATCTGGTGGCAGACAGTACTATTGCCTATCTTGACCCATACATCAACACTTATATTAAACTGCTAGCTTGCAGGAGTTATAGGGGGAGTGCCAATCATTATTGAACAAACTCAATACATTCCTCAAAATATGGCAAATTTAAAATTAAACATATAGTCCATGATTGTTCAACTGATGAACAGGTCCAAATTTTTATGATACATTTGAAAAACAATTTTTAAGAAGGTAGGAATGTCAAAAAGTGTGCTTCACTTTCAGTAGTGTGTAAATGTTTAAAAGCATATTTTCTTTTTTTCTTTCATGCAAATTCATGAATTCACTACAGGTGTATGAAACAACTGTACTGAGGATAAATATCACTAACAAATTAATATTACTCCTATAGTGCAAATCCAAATGCTTTTTGATTTCAGCTGCTAATTTTATTGTGGGCAAATGTGACCTACACTTTCAACATGAATACTTACCCATCAGCAAGATAAAGCACATGATTTCCAATCTTGATCTGTCAATACCTTAATACTCTGGATATGTAGTGTTATCAAAGTATGTCTAATATTTTAAAGTAAACTTTGATACTTCTAACTTTGTAAGCTTTTCATTATTGAAGGTTGCTATATTTTTCATTATGCACCTAAGGAGAGAAAGGAGTTGAGACTTCATGCCTTGCATGTGTCCCCAAAGAGTGGCTGGTATATACGAGGGCTATCCAGAAAGTAGATTACGTTTTCGTCTGTTTCCGCTAGGGGCGGAGCTAGCGCAGCCATCTTGGGGTCAGAACGTTGCGCAGCTCAGTCGGCATCTAGCCGTGCGAGTGAGAGGTTCGTGCTGTGCTCCGTTCAGATACTGTGACGGTTTGAAATGTCTGCATTAATTGAAAATCCCGCGAGCTGCGAGGTGCGTGCAGTAATAAGGTTTCTGACTGCAAAAAACTGTAAACCGATAGAAATCTATCGGCAGCTTTGTGAAGTGTATGGGGACAACATTATCACTGAAGGTGGAGTGCGTCAGTGGGTCATCAGATTTAAAAATGGCCGAACCAATGTTCACGACGAAGATCGAAGTGGGAGACCCAGCATAGTGACTGCCGAACTTGTCGAAAAAGTCGATGCTAAAGTCCGTGAAAATCGAAGGTTCACAATAACGGAACTTTCTTTGAGTTTTCCACAAATTTCGCGAAGTTTGTTGCACGAAATCATCAGCGAAAAGCTTGGTTACCACAAGTTTTGTGCAAGATGGATTCCAAAAATCTTGACAGAGGACCACAAAAATCAGCGAATGGCTGCAGCGTTGAACTTTTTGGACGTTTACCATAAGGATGGTGACTCTTTACTCGATCGTAGCGTTACTGGTGACGAAACATGGGTGAAACACGTGAACTGTGAAACGAAATTGCCATCAATGCAGTGGGGGCACACAAGTTCTCCCCAAAAACCCAAGAAATGCATGCAAACAATGTCGGCAAGGAAGATGATGGCGACTGTTTTTTGGGACAGAAAAGGTGTGATTTTGGTGGACTTCCTGGAAAGAGGCACTACAATAAACTCTCAAAGGTATTGCCAAACTCTCCAAAAACTCAGAAGAGCCATTCAAAACAAGCGCAGAGGAATGTTGAGCTCTAAGATCTTGTTGATTCACGACAACGTCCGGCCCCACACGGCAAATGTCACTCGAAGTTTTTGAATCTTTTAAGTGGGAGTTGTTTCCTCATCCGCCGTACAGTCCCGACCTGGCACCGAGCGACTTCCACCTATTCCCAGCAATGAAGAAGTGGCTGGCTATGTAGCGTTTTGATGACGACGCACAGCTGCAAGAAGAGGTAACGAAGTGGTTGAAGGCGCAGGCGGCCGAATTTTTCGACGAAGGAATTTCCAAGCTCGTACATCGCTACGATAAATGCCTTAATTTGAATGGTGACTATGTCGAAAAGTAGTATTTGAGTGTGGCTTTCATCTGTATATAATAAAATTTGTTTCCTATACTTTGTTTACTTTTTATTCCAAAAGGTAATCTACTTTCTGGATAGCCCTTGTAGTTCTGGATAGACTTTAACTAAATTCCTGTGAGTAAATGAATGCCGTATTCCAAGATTTTGTGTGAGAACCTGCAGTGCATTGGGAGATGGAATATAGATATTTATGTAATGTACAGTGTTAACTGAGTCATGAATGAAGCTGATGTAGTAAATGCACTAAGTTATATTTCTGCAAAAACCCTTATTTGGTGACTTACTCTGAACCATTATGTTTACCTACTCTGGTCACCAAAATCTGTTGCATCCAATGGAAATAAATCAGAACCTAAGATATTTGAGAGCATTGAAATATGTTCTTTTTCCATCTCATAGTCTTTTGAAGCCAAACTTGGGTCATGGCAGTACCTTACAGGTATACTGTATTACTAATTTCCATAAATATTTATTTTACCAATGCACAATAGTGATGTTGAGATATATATATATATATATATATATATATATATATAAGAGTGAGTCAAATGAAAACCTTAGATATTTTTTTAAATATTATTTACTGTGCAGAATTGGTACAAAGCTGTATCACTTTTCAACATAATCTCCCCCACGCTCAATGCAAGTCCTCCAGTGCTTACAAAGTGCATAAATGCCTTTAAAAAATAATTCTTTTGGTAGTCCTCGAAACCACTCATGCACCGCGTGGCATACCTCTCTATCGGAATGGAACTTCTTTCCTCCCATTGCATCTTTGAGTGGTCCAAACATATAGAAATCACTTGGGGCAAGGTCTGCTGAGTATGGTGGATGAGGAAGACACTTAAAATGCAGGTCTGTGACTGTTGCAACTGTTGTAAGGGCAGTGTGGGGCTTGCATTGTAATGCTGCAAAAGGACGCCTGCTGACAGCAATCCACGTCTCTTTGATTTGATAGCAGGACGCAGATGATTTTTTAGATCTGTGTATGATGCACTGGTGACAGTGGTCCCTCTAGGCATGTAATGCTCCAAAATGATGCCCTTTTTGGTCCCAAGAGTCAGTATAACGTTCCCTGATCGAAACTTCTTTGGTTTTGGTAATGAGGGATGGTGCCATTCCTTGCTCACTCTCTTCGTTTCCAGTTGGTGGAAGTGAACCCAGGTTTCGTCCCCAGTAATGATTCTTGCAAGGAAGCCATCACCCTCCCGTTCAAAGCGCCGAAGAAGTTCTTCACAAGCATCAACATGTTCTCTCATTTCAGGTGTCAGCTGCCGTGGCACCCATCTTGCAGACTCTTTGTGAAACTGGAGCACATAATGCACAATGTGGTGTGCTGACCCATGAATAATCTGTAAACATGCTGCAATGTCATTCAGTGTCACTCGTTGGTTTTCCTTCATTATGGCTTCAACTGCTGTAACGTTTTGTGGAGTCACAACTTGTGCCTAACCTGGATGTGGAGCATCTTCCACTTAAGTCACACCATTTGCAAACTTCCTACTCCATTCGTAGACTTGCTGCTGTGACAAACATGCATCATCGTACTGAACCTTCATTCTTGTATGAATTTCAATAGGTTTCACACCTTCACTACGCAAAAACCGAATAACAGAACGCTGTTCTTCCTTGGTGCAAGTTGCAAGTGGGGCAGCCATCTTAACACTGATACTGTGATGGTATGTGTGCATCTGCACTATGCTGCTACCTACAGGCCATTCTGCACGCTGTTTGTAACATGCTTACCAACTTAAAGGATAATGGGGCGGAATTTCGATTTGTTAGTACAAATTTAAGGTTTTCATTTGACTCACTCTCGTAAGTGAAGTGTGGAACTATGTTGAAGTTGACGGTACTAATAATAACAGCAATGTATAAAATATGCAGAAAATATTTTTGCATGGAGGTAAGTACACATAACAAATTCAAAGAAGTGTGTTCATTTATACACTGAGTGAAATTTACATCTCTATATCTTCAATGGAAAAGGCTCTGATACTATTGGAAAAGTGGACTGACAACAATTTGATGAAAATAAATACTGATAAAACAACATTCCAAATATTTAGCTTAAAAAAGAAAATTCCTAAACTAAATCTGCAGTTCAACAAAACAAACCTGAAACATATGAAACAAAATATTTAGAAACAATTTTTTATTCAAAATTATCTTGGAGACATCATATTGAAGCAGTAGTAAACAAATCAACAAAAAATTTTCAATTTTGAAAAGATTAGCTGGAGTCAAGTGGGGCAGTGATCAGGAAACACTGAACACCACATACAAAACATTCATCAAGCCAATAATTCTTTATAATGCAGAGGTAATAATGACAGCAAACAGTTCTAACATAAATCACCTAGAAGTATGCCAAAATCAGGCCCTGCGACTAATAACCGGTACAGCAAAATCAACTTCAATCACGGCAATGCAAGCCTTAACTTGGAACTATCCAATACATCTAACTTTAGAGGAGCAGACACTAATACAACATGAAAAAATGTTGTGGTTAAAAACAACAAAATGGGAGAAAACATTACTACAACCAATCAAGATGAAAACACAAGCAAGTTTCCTACACAAAGTTACGGAATTAAAAACAGATCTGAATCTTCCTAATTCTAAAGAAAACATTTTAATCAAAGAAAACCCACTGAATTTTGAACCAATTAATATTCAATTAGATTAAGAACAAATAGTTGCAAAATCTGAAACTTCCAAACCTGTACTAAAATCACTAGCATTAGAAACTGTGAAAAATAGATACCCACCTGAAGAATGGTTACATATCTACACAGATGGATCTGACTTGGACAACTCAGGAGCAGGAATTAAGTGTGCATTGTTCTCATTCTATCAACCAGCAGGATATCACACAACAAATTTTGATGCAGAAGTAAGGACTATTCATATTTCACTCCAACACCTTCTATACAGAATAGATAAATTCAAAAATGCTGTCATACTTTCTGTTTCTAAAGCAGCATTATGTGCAGTAAGTTCATATAAAATGAGGTCAATCCAAATTAAAGAATGTCACAAAATGATCCAACAACTTAAAAAACTACAGAAAAGAATTATATTATAGTGGATACCTGCACATTGTGGAATTGCTGGAAATGAATCAGCTGATTTTCTTGACAAAAATGGTGCAAATTTAATTCAGAACAAAAGTAAAAACTTACCCTTTACATCCATAAAAAAATTAATCAAAAACAAATATAAAAAGAAACAAAACCAATCAATAACTAACAAAGCCAAGGATAAAAAATGGAACATGTTAATTAAAACTCCAGAAATTATTCCAGAAATCCCACGTAAAGCTGCAGTAGCAAATTTTAGATTTCTTACGGAACATGATTATTTGGCCAAACACTTACACAGAATAGGAATTTATACAAGTTCAAATTGTCCTCTGTGCAACAAAGAGGAGGAAATGACTGAAGAACATCTTTTAACCTGTGAAGCCCTACCTGCCGGACCCACTACACAGAAATATTGGAGAGCAAGAGGGCTAATGGCCTAGCATTTGAAAACAACATAATCTCTATATAAAGACCAATATGAGTTTTCTCTCACTGTCAGATCATGCTGCTGCAACATCTAAAAGGAAACAAAATTGATAGATTGAGTCAACATGAAAAATTCAATGCCATGGCTGGGATTTGAACCACGGATCTCCTGGTTTCCGTCCAGTCACTCTAACCCATTGAGCTACGATGGCCAATGTGCCGTCCTCACATGAAATTCTCCATTTTCATATATTTCCCCGGTAAACCACTAGGGACTCGTACATTCGAGATACACCGATTGTGGCGACTTACTATCGTAAGTACTTGAGTCCCAGGCTCCAATCTATCAAAAATCTTGGCCTATATACAGCTAGTATGAGGAAATTATTAATTTCCATTAATTAATTAATTAACATAAATTATTAATCAACTCCCAATTAATTTAATAAACAAAATTGCTTATGTTTTTATATACAGAAAACTATAAAGAAGGAAGTAATTCAGTGAAAGCTCTTACCTTTACAGCCTTTTATAGAGTATCAAACATTGGTGCTTAAAAATCGGTATAGGTATTGAGTATCAAGAAATAATCACTAATCTCCTCTTTCCAAAGAGGTTTTCTACATATCCAGAAAATTTAGAAGAAAGCTGCTTAAAGTTTTTTAGTTATTAAATCTCTCTCTGATTTAGAGGATATCATCTACATCCCTTTTACCCAGTATACATACTGTTTAGCTAATAAATGAATAAGTATGTAATTATTATCGCACCTGCTATAAAGAAAAGATTTTTCTTTAGAAGGCTAGAATCATAACTGAACAATCCAATGCCATAGCCAGGATTTAAACCATAGATCTTCTGCTCTATGGACATCTGCTCTACCACAGAGTTACTATGGCAACATGCCAACATGGCATTACATTTTGCTGTTAATGTTAATGTTTGAGTCCATATACCGATTTTACATTGGTGTAGACCAAGCCAAGATTACATTTTAGGGTTAACTTACAATTACAATAATGAAATTATTTACAATTATTTACACATTACATACAAGCAGACTTACAGTTCATCAGTTGAGTACATAGATCTTGATATCAAATATTCTCTTAATTTTATTTTTAAATACATTTCCTTTGTACAAAGTATAAAAAAGTAAATACCAGCTTGAAGATGTTCAGGTTGATAACCCCATCCAAAAATTAAGAATAACGTAGGGATTAATGCAGCCACACGTGGAGTAGAAGATCCGTGGTTTAAATCCTGGCTATGCCTTTTAATTTTTCATTTCTGATTCTAACTTTCTTTTACTTACACACAGTTTGTATGTGTTAGAACAATTCTTTCTTTCTGAAGATGATATTTGGTTATTTTAATAAGCAACTTACTGTAATAGTACTTAATATAAATCATTGCAAAACCATATCCATATGTTTACTGAAGAGAAATTACTAAGTTATTATAGCTTTAAGTTGAGAATAAATATGGTGTGATGTTTATAATTAGCATAATATATCTGTTATGCGTGAGATGTGTATAATTTAAATTTTTATTTTTTGAAAATCTTTCAAATCTGCTATAAAACAGAAACTACTCACAGTATGCTCTTTCTGCAAAGACTGCTAAGAGCACTAGAGTGTACAGCAACATCCAGAATATTTCCCTAGCATATTTCTCAAAATTTCCAAGAATATACTGCAGCATTGGTGATTTGACATCTGACTTTTTAGCTAGTATCACATCTTGATCATTATCAATTTGGCTTTCCAACTGCTTAGTTTCCTCATCATTTCCGGCTCTAATATCATTCAGATCCCTGTAAAAATTAGATATCCTCATGACAGTAATGTTTAGAAGCATAAATCTTCTGACATTTCTTTTATTTGTTGAATTAAGTTGAATTTGCCAAGCAATTCACTCTTCTGAGAATCAAAAAAGGTATAACTTTTCTTGAGTAAATATTCACATTTGTAAATATAACTAACAAATCTGAATTATTCATAGGTTCAAGATTTTTCATATAATGTTAGCAATGTTTTGCTTTTCAAGCAATATATTTTCAAGGTATTTCTATGTTTATAATTAGTTGACATTTGAACATCTCTATATTAAAAGTATGATACTGAAAGTGCACTATAAAATGAGTTCTTTATAATAAATATGAACTACCTATTATACAAAAGAGCTAAGAATATTTTTATGTTAATGAAAGGTTTATCTTACCCATAAATGCTGAATGCACTAGCTCTAACTTGTTCAGCATATGACTGCCGTTTAGAGGAAGAAGGAAGATTTGTGAAATTTAGTTCTTCAATACCCAGTTTTCCCTTATAATTCACAAGCAACTGTTGGAAATTGCGAACAGTAATTATCTCCTGTAATTATAATAAACAATGATATAAGCATTAAGTATATCAGACATAAAGAAAATATGTTATATTGCTTTTCAGTGCATTTAAACAAAATACTTAGAATTCAAATATTCCAGAATATTAAAGTAACCTTGTGTGCTAGTCCTGCTGATTTAAGTATTGCATTTATTGCTGTGTCTAAATCAGTTTGGGATACATCTGCATTGCTGGTTTCCATAAGAGATCTGCAAATAAAGTCATTGATCATGAATTAAAAATAACTCTTATTAAGACAAAAGTTGGCAGATACTCAACTGAACATACTACAGGCATATGGTTCAAATTCTGACTATGTTATTTAATTTTTCAGTCTCACTCTGCCTTTTTAACCTTAGCCTACACATAGCAATTGTAAAAAATTAATTACCATTGATTAACCTAATAGTTGACTATGAAGTCCAGGACTTAAAGTTATTAAGAGATAGTAAGTCATCACTGGAATGTGTTATCTCAAAAATGAATTTGCAAATTTGCTGGGAGTAGCCTCTGAAGGCCTTCACTCTGGATGATTTTTGCATAACTGGTAAACCATAAGGTATAAGATAAACTTATTATGCAAAAAGTGTAGATTTTGTTAATATACACCGTTTATCAAAGTTTTTTGTGGAGATACCTGTTTTCAAGATATTCTTTGTTACTGGTTTACATTTTCAAATAGTTATACTTTTCTCAAATAGGGAGTCATTATTTTTTGTGTTTTGGCCACGGAAAGAACAGAATGTCAAAGGCATCACATAATGGCCCACTTTTAAAATATTTAACTATTGCTTAAGCCTACTGTGTTCGCTTATTCCCATTGTGCTTATAAGGACATAGGCAATAGAACTATTTCTACAAATTACTTTCTTGGAAGTGTTGAAAACAGTGTTGTTATGATAAATTAACTTTAAAGAGAGTCGATTAAAGACACTAGACAACACTTACTTTTAAATTTTAGTTTAGCACACAGACTGGTAAACATCCCTCTCACAGCAGAAGAATACAAAACAGAATACAACAAAATAATTGAAATAGCACAAAAAAATAACTTTCCCAAATCATTAGTGGACAAAAAAGTGAGCTTAGCAAAAAAGAAGAAGCTACTAAAGGAAACCACAACTCTCTCATCTACAGAAACTAATTTGATTTTCAAAAAATTCACTTACCATCCATGGGCCTTTGATAAATTCAAAAAAGTCTTCAAAAAACAAAATATTCAACTAGCACCAGTCAACCATTTCTCCTTAAAAAACCTAATTTGCTCAAACATCAAAGATGCCATTCCATCAAACAAAAAATCTGGTATATATCAAATTGAATGCAATGACTGTAGTCAAATTTATATTGGAAAAACAAAAAGAAATTTAGAAACAAGAGCAAAGGAACACTTTAGAAACATAAAATATAAACAATTAGAAAAATCAGCAGTTGCCACACATTTTTGGGAAAAAAACCACAACATAAATCCAGAACCAAAACTACTGAAACATACATCAGGAAAACAAGAACTATCCACATGGGAACAAATCTTCATTTCAAAAAATAGGAACAAAGTATTCAATTTCGACATCCCCCAGAAGGATTTGTTCAGCAAGTTCCTTGAGCCGCCACCAGAGGAGACCTGTGACAAGGTATCGTCAGCTACACCAACGAGAATCAGTCGAGAGCCGGCCGATGATAGAGGCAAAGCCTCTGAAACTAGTTCCGGAAAAATTTAAAAGTAAGTGTTGTCTAGTGTCTTTAATCGACTCTCTTTAAAGTTAATTTATTTCTACAAATGTTTATCTCAATTTTCATGAAGTAGATGGAAGTTTAAGTTCTTTAAAGATAGTTTGTACAAGAGTGAGTAGAAAGTCATTTGAGTGCATACATCCGATATTTTAATTGCATTAGCATCTAGCTTCTAAGTCAGTATAAAAATTTGCCCTATTCTTTTTGTTTCAATTTTAAAAGCTAATAAATGTAATATTTTAAGCATAAAGAAGAATGTGGAAGTTTTGCATAATCAATTGGCTCTTATCGTTTTTTCTTTTGCATGTTGTATGTTTTCTATTTAATTTACACATAATGTAGTTGGAATACATAGGAATTTTTAAGATGGAAGCAATGGTTCTACCATTAATGAAATCTTCTGATCACATGTCACTAAAAGCAGGAAGACCTCAGGTTGAAGAAAATTTTACATTTATTGCTTTAAATGCATGTGTTTGTTTTTTAAACCTCAACTTTGCAAAGTAGGTGGCAATTATGCCCTCAGCACATATTCTCTTATTCTCATTTTGGTTTGCTGTATGAAGAAAAAGAGAGAAAGAAAATTTCACAAAAATTGTGGATAAGTGTAATTTTGATATATTCTTAATGTTTTGTGAGAAGTAATACTTTTGTGGTCAACAAAGTGATGGTTTTGTTTCTTTACTAACAAGGAAACTATCACTATGCTCGTATCTATATTTGCTTAAGAGTTTGATGGCATCATCTCCGCTGTATGTGAAACCTATGTGCCAAAAATTGGTTGCGGAGTATAGCTGCAAGTACTCAAAAATGAGTACAGAATATGTAGGAACATATAAGTATAATACAACATTGTACAGGAGGGGTTGTTTGCCCCTGCGGGCAGTGGTTTACGTACAGATATACATACAGAGCGCTGGCACAGATCTCACGAGGGGTGTCCAGCAGCTACTTGCTAAGTGGTCACATGCAGCAGTTTTCAGGCTTCTGTTTTGTGCATTGCGGTTCTACTCTGCAGCATATTTTTGGTGTACATGGTTTATATACAGCAGGCATTATACCATCAGACTGTCAAGCGAATACGGGTATGAGCATAGTGATAGTTCCCTTGTAAGCCACTATCACTTCATTTATAATTTACTTTTGAAGGACCTGTTCTGCTGTTAGAGTACATAAACCTAAAGCTTCCCTGAGTGAAAGTTATAGAAGTGAATTAAGATGCAAGAATGAGCATACCTAATCATGTTTTTGAAGTCTGCGAGTGTTAGTTGGCCAGTACCATTAATATCATACATATCAAACATAAGTTTAGCCTTGTCTTCAGCAGTTCCTAAAACAAAATCATAACATTACATTTCAATACAATCTCATTGTCATAATGTGCATGTGCATGGACATGCGCTTGTGCGTGTGCATGCTCTTTCAAGTTTCTTTCCATTTTACACTGTGTGATTTTAATCAATATAAAATATTTAAATTTTAACATTTCAGTTTGCTGTGGACATGTGAAAAGTAGGCCTAACTCTTTCAATAAATGCTGCACAGGAATTGAAAGCACACCTACAATGGAAAATAATTGTGTACAACAAATCCTCTTTGTTTTGGTTTACCAGTGTAAAGTGGCCTGCAATAATGCAACTGACAGACTCATTGTCATTGTATATCATTCTATTCTTTGTTTCACCAGAATCAGTAGCCTACTGTTTGTGAATGTGAGTTTGTTACTGTGACAGATGCCAACTGTTTGTGTGGATTCCAAGGTCATGCAGAGACAGCAGTAACTGTACATGCGTAGTTCCAAGAATTGACTCTGGCTTCTGCTCGAAGCTACTAGAAATTGCTGACTGCAGCTTCCAGCATGACTGGGAACATTCTGGTAGTTGTCGTGTAATATAAGTGTGTACAGTAAGTGAATGAGTTGTGTAACAGTCACATTGAGTTAGCAAGTGTATTACTAGATTTTACCATGCCAAAGGTGTCCAGTGCTCAACTTATTCTTCTGGCTCAGGAATTCAAACAAGATTTCATAGACACAGATAGAACTGTTATTCGATGTACTATTTGTGATTCAGGAATTTCATTAGATGAAAAACACCAGTGAGATTGCATCAAAAAGCACATTTCCAACTCTAAGCATAAAATGAACAAGACCCTTCAGGCAGATAAATCGCAGCAGCCTCTATTATGAAATGCATTTCAAGAGCTTCAAAAAGCCAAAATTTTAAGGAAAGCATCATTGAGTTGTGTGCAACTCTTACAGAAGCAGGAATTCTTCTCAATAAGGTGAACCATCCAGCCTTCAAGGGATTTCTTAAAAAATACACAGATGTCACTGCCAAATGAGTGCTTAAAGAAAAAAATACATGGAGCCTGTTAATGCTATATGGCATTGAAATATGGGGGCTTGAGAATGGGTGGGAAGTTGTGGATCAGATACACAGGATGTTCTGTAAGGAAGTTTTGGGGCTGCCAATGGCAACAGCAAACGAAGTTGCTCAAATTGAAATGGGGAGAGTAACAAGGAAAGGGTTAATAATGGAAAGAGCCTTGAAATACTGGCATAGGATCTTGAATTTAGATGAAGGCAGCTTATTGCAACAATTATTAAATTTTAGATGAGTCGTATTTTTTACACATCTGCTTCACTTTCATACCTATTTTGAGGACGTGTTTCACAAATCGTTTGCATCTATGGCTCTTGTGCGACTGAAGCTTGATCCAGCGGTGTGGGTAATTCTGGGGTTGCTGCTGCCATCTGTTGATTTAGTGATGAACTTAAATGTGGGATTCTCTTCTGGAGGGATTTCAAAGTTCATTAGTTGGTTTTTATGTTTTTCTATGTATATCCTCTCCCATATGACGAGTTCACTATGTTTTTGTACGTATTTTAGTAATTCTGTGCTATCTTCAATTTCATGATTTTCAGACCAGAAATGAGCTGCTATTGCGGACTTATCAATATTTTTGTATCTTAAGTGCCTGAAGTGTTCTTTCTTTCTAGTGCCTATGTTTCTTTTTGTCCTCCCTATGTAAATTTTTTCGCAGTCTTTACACTTAATCTTGTAAATGCCTGACTTTTCCTCTGGTTTTATCTTATCAGTATTATTACTGTGAAGTAGGTTTTTAATGTTGTAATTGTTTTTTGGTGCCAATGTTATATTGTATTTCTTGAATATTTTTTGGAACTTTTTTGTGGCCCAGGGGTGGTAAGTAAATTTAGCAAATCTAATTTCTTGTTTTATTGTCATTTTGCTACAATACAGTATGTAGTCTGCTTGTTTAGGCAGCAGTATTCAGTTCATGCATGATGGAGCAGCTCCTTGTTTCAGGCTTTCTGTCCATCGATTTCTGAATAGCAGATTTCCTGGTAAATGGATAGGAAGAAATGGACTAATTCTGTTGCCTCTACGCTTGCCTGACTTAAACTCACAAGATTTTTACTTGTGGGGTCATTTGAAATCTCTCAGTTAATCAATTTATTGTTCACTATCACATAATACATTTTATATTATGCTTTACAAACATTGTCAAAAAATTGTCATTCATCCTCTCTCTCTCTCTCTCTCTCTCTCTCTCTCTCTCTCTCTCTCTCTCTCTCTCTCTCTCTCTCTCTCTCTCTCTCTCTCTCTCTCACACACACACACACACACACCCCTATATATATATATATATATATATATATATATATATATATATATATATATATATATATATATATTGACGTATCCAATGTCATTGTATTGACTTAATGGATGAATAAAACTACTATATATATATATATATATATATATATATATATAACATAACATAATTATTCAAAATCATCGTAGTTGTCATCAGAATATTCATCTATACTGTAATAGGCTCGGCTTAACAAGAGTTTAGTCAATTTAGATTTAAACTCTTGTTTATGCAACTCCAGTTCCAGATGTAGAAACGGCTTAACAAGAGTTTAGTCAATTTAGATTTAAACTCTTGTTTATGCAACTCCAGTTCCAGATGTAGAAACTCTTCATACTCCTGTTATGGAAGCTGCCAGTCAATATGAAATTCTCTAGGCCTAACTCAGTACATTAGTGAATCCATGCAACAGCGGGTTGATGGATGCATTGTAGTTAATGAAGGTCGTTTTGAACATGCGCTTTGATTTCCTGTATTCCCATGGTTCTGTCACAGTGTTGTATGGTAGGTTTAGCTGTAGCAAAACTGCTCTAAAAGGAAATAATTTCTGGATCTATGTTCATTTAACATTTTTTATCCTCTATTCACAAGAAATGTTTTTTCCAATTTTTATATACCTTTTTGTTATTCCCTGTATGTATATTTTTATTTATACATTTTTTGTTATTTTATTGCGCCCCCCCTTTTAGGTAGCAGATAAGTCAGCAGCAGTATTTCATTTATGGAACAAAAACAAATGACATGACCCAAATTCAACAGATGATAGACCTTTGAGGTAGATAATGGATGCAATGGCTTCCAAAACTAGTCCCTCAATGTAAAAATGTAAGTGACGAAGTGTTAAAAGCCAACTGTAAATATTTTTTTTTTCAATTAACTTTGATATCACTGTTACTAAATTCCTCCAATTACGCATAATCTATTCTTTTCTGTTAACTAGCCTGCATTATGTAGGAAAACGAAGTACATCATAACATTTGTTACATAAATATGTGCAGGTATCTGTGGGTTTTCAAGGAATATGTTAAAACAGTTCAAAACGTTTCATTAATATGAAAGGGTAAATAATATGAATAGTAAAAGGAAAGAAGGCTGTTTAATTTTGTGTGATATCATTCACCTCTCTTCTGCATGTATATGTACAATAATAAGCTTTGTCTCACAATGGATTGCAACACAAGACCAATATGGAGATGTACAGACAGTTATGTTTACATCAAGTCCAGTTATAAGGCTAAATTGACTGTACATAAGTAATGTGTATTTACTACTGCTTCTTATTTTTTTCTGCCATTCAGAACTACTTTTTTATGTCATGAAAGTAGATTTGGTTGATTCATCTGCCTGGCAGTCCATAGGTCTAGCTGAACTACAACTCACTACCTGATTATTTTCCATTGTATTTTGAAGCTAGCAGATTTAAATGGTATAAGAATGTGAACATCTAAAGTACTGTAATTGGAAATGATACCAATTAGATTATACTTACCTTTATAAAATGTTACAAGCATATCTGCAAATTCTCTAAAAGATATGAAACCATTCTTATCTTTATCAACAAGATCAAACATCTGTAACAGAAGAAATATGGATTAATGTTGTAGAAGTAAAGACATGAAATTCTTCAAATTACAGAAGTGCTAATATATTTTCAAACTAGATACTACTGCAGCTAACAGTTTTTCACTGCATGGGGAAAGATACAAGAAGATGACTTCATACTTGATATTGCTAAAACCAATATTAAACTAATGTTTTCAGAGTTATATAAGCAAAAACCACTTTTAATCAGTTTAAATTTTAATAAGTATTCAAAGTTAATTACAAAAAGCAACATCTAGATTTTGATAATACTTGGTGGATGAAGATTGTATGAGAAATTCTGTTCAGTTTTAAGAGAAGTGAAAAATCAAGATGAACAATATTTTCTAAATGGTGGTAACAATTTTGTAAGAGTTACTTGGAAGTAAAACAAGTATTACTGAATTATTTCTTCTCAACTTTAAATTCTGTGTCCAGTAAGTGTGCTTAAGTAAGGGATTACTGTTTCTCTGCTCTTGACATTTAAAGTATTTCAGTAGCCTAACAGTGTATCATTTCACATTTTGATGTTCCATTGAACATTTTCAATGTTTATGGCCAGAGGATTATTAATGAAGTGTTTTAATAACTTAATATGTATACTACTATTTTCTGAGCAGTCTTCATTTTAACACAATATAACATCTACATATATTAGTTAATAAACATCTGCAGTCCTGCCCCATCCAAAACACCTCCCTTTTGCCATTGATTTGTTGCTTCCTTGAGCCATATAGTATTCTCTTCCAAGTTATATTTGCATTTATGTTTAATTAACTTAGTCAAGAAGTGCTTAGAACTAAATACTTTCTAAATTCAGAATATATTCTATATACCTTTTTCACCCAGGTTACAGTATAGAAAGATAAAATTAGTATAAGTGAAAATAATATTTATAATTAGTTGTAATAAATAAATTGTAATAAAACAGGGGTCAGATCTGAAAATGGTCATGCAAAATACAAACAATTAAAAAGTGTGGAAAGCATGATTGTAGAAGCAACTTGTAGGTTGAGGCATACAATTACATACCTTACGGACAAATTCAGATTTAGCTGGCATGCTTAAAGCCTCAGCAAATTCATTCATGGTCAATTCAGTGTATATTATCTCACGAGCTGATTTGGAATCCAAATTTAGTGTTTCATCTTCAGAATGAGAGATGCTGAATGCCTGTTGAATAAAAAGTTAATTTTAATACTTTGAAGGATCTTAGAGGATCGAGGAATGAATTTAAATATTTTATCCACAAATGAAGCATCAAATGAAAACTTTAAGTGCTTCTTAAATTTTTTTTACTGGGCAAAAGTGAAATACAAGTGTATGATTTTTCAACAATCTCCCTGTCGTTCGACACACTTTACACACAGTGTGTGCTAAGTGCACAGATTTCCCCTGAAAAAAAATTATTTTGGTTTTGTTGTGCAGCCATTAGGGCACTGCCTGGTGCATCTCTATCAGAACAAAATTTCTATCCTATCCCCTCTTCAAGTGATCCAAACATGTGGTAATCACTCAATGTGGGCCTGGTGAGTATAGTGGACGTGGAAGAGCATCAAAGTGCAGGTTATTAGTGGTTGCAGCTGTAGCACAGGCATTGTAAGGTCAAATATTGTCATGTTGCAAAATGATACCTGTAATTAGAAGTCCACATCACTTTGATCTTATTGCAGGCAGAGGCTGATTTTTTTACATATTTTAATGTGACACACTAGTGA